>BGPR01010076.1:0-54185 GCA_013235015.1 Araneus ventricosus
TTTTTTAAAAATAAGATCTTCTGAAAAATTTTATAACGTCGTAAATTTTATTTATTTATTTGCATTTATTTTCCCATGAAATTTGGTTGATACCTTGACGGTAGAATATTTTGATTTCCTGCTCCATGTCCACTCTGAATTAAACTGATCGTCAGACTTTCATACCCGTCGAATATATTGTACTGAAGTTTCTATATTAATTTTAATAGCTTTACCTTCCTAGGAATTGTATTACTTTTTGCACACCACTGAATAAAGTTTCTTGAATTCTGTCTCCCTTCAAAAGAAGATTTGAGTTTTAAGCCTTCACTAACAAAGCTATATGTGTACTAATCTACAGAGTGTTAAAAAAAGAAAGAAAAATATGGACAAAATGAAAGGGCTATTCAAGCATATGAATGAGAACCCAAAATTACATAGTAACATAGGTGCGCAAGTTTCATCTGGAGGCAGCAGAAGCTAAGCGATACAAATTATTGAAGCTCGAAAAAGACATATCTTTTCGTCGTTTTCTTAGTTTAGAAAACAGGAAATTAATTGCTTTATTTGATATTCTTCTAGGAAAAAGTAATCTATTTTTTATAACAATGCAAATAAAGAGGAATTTCTTTTCATAGAAAAATACTTGAAACTGTTGATTTAAAGCGATTTTTTAAGACATGAAATTTAAATAGATTGAATTTTTTCCCTATGCTTTTCGAAAGGAAAATAGTTTTTATAAATCAAGTTATCAGACTTCTTTATTCGTAAAAAAATAATTTAAAAATGCATTAGAGAAAATATTCAAAAGAAAACAATTTACTTCTGAATCTGATATGTATTTTTTTTTCCTTAGCCAATAAATTCAGCCTTTGAAATTTGATTTTTTTTTACCGTGACATCAAGCATAAAAACTTCAAACAATTCTCAGAAAAAATCTTAGAAAATTTGTGTTCATAAGAAGAATTTACTTTTGTTAAAAAAAGTATGCTTAGAAAAAACTATTGTGGCATTTTTAATATTTTAGAATCGTTTACTTAACATATGAGTTTTTTACGAAGTTCGTTTAACATGTTCTGATTTGAATGAAGACCTTTTCATTATTTTTATAATTTAGTGAAAAAAGAAGGATTTTCATTAAAAATGTTTTTTCTTTTTCTCTTTCGAAAAAGAAAATATTACAAAATAGCATATAAAATTGTTTACTGGAACCAAGTACGTATATCTGCTAAAAAAAGCATTACTTCACTACTTCATTTATAAAGTAGTAAAGTAATGTGTTTTCATTGTCCAATACTGTAAGCATGAGTAAGGAATGAAACATATTTCAGAGTTGAAGTTAAAAATGTTATGCACATGGAGGACATTTTAACACAGCTGGTCATCTTTTTACGCAGCTGTTGAAATATGAATTACTGAATATGACATCAAAATATGATCAGAGAACGAACTGGTTTTGCAGAAAAGGATTAATAATATAGAATTTTTTTGTTCATAATTACAAATCCTGAATTTTTGAATATGGAATTATAGAAAAATGCATTTTTATTTGTTTTTAATATTTCACCTTAATAAAAACTGAAAAAATATTAATACTGCAAATTTTCGATTTCATGTCCCAAGTGTAAACAATCCCTAAGCATTCCCACATCTTTTGTTAGAAATTATTCTTTGCTGAAGTAGTTTTATTTCTGACAGCAACGACTAGAAAAGAAAGGAACGTTCAGAGATAGCAAGTGATGTGAAGAGAATGGCGAAAACAAAGGGACATATCAGAATAAAGATAGAGCTAATTTCTTTTCTATCTTTTTGCGCTATTTTTCTGTTCCTTTTTTTTTCATTACCTGTTCAGACGATCTCACGGTCAAGAAGGGAGACGTGAAATTGTTACTCGATGATAAAGCCATGATCAGAATAAAGGCGCTACGAGTTTTCTTATCTTTGTTTGGTATTGCTTTCTACAAGATGGCAACATCTTTATTTCCATCATGGACCAAATAAAAACTGTTCTTTGTTCGAATACGTCTCGTGTAATTTTTATGTGAACTAGAGAGTAAGCAAACATAGAATAATAGATAAAGCAACCTACTACTAGGACACGTGTCTTGCGATTGGCAATGCAAAGACTATATCAAATTGGTATATACATAAAAGGAAGACTAAGAAGATTAATAGATAACATATACTGATCTAAAGAAATAGCCTGTAATTTTTACAGGTGAAGCAAGCAGAAAATAAATGTTTAATACAGTGCAGAGGAAATTATGTTTGGAAACCAAAAATTGTATAAATCTATGCAGTTTTATCACATTTAGGGGAACAAATAAGCTATGTATCAATTAATAATAAAACGCAAAAAATATATCCTTGAAATATTTAGTGAATAAATAACTTTTAAATTATTTTCATATGCTTTTGTTAGCAAATATGGCGTATACTGGCTTCTCTTTTCTTTTTTCATTGACTAGATACGTGCGAACTCATTTGAAGTCAATATCTGTACCGCTAACACGTTGACTTTGATAAATAAAATATTTTTTTATATTCAGCAAAAAAATATGATACACCTTTTGGTGCGATTCCTTCTTCCAATATCTTTTTAATCCTTTTTTCGTACGGCCTTTTCTTATAAAAACAGTTTTAAAATATTACCCCCAAAAAATAATGCACCAGATAAATAAAATTTTCGAAAAAAGGAATAGTAGAATATTCTGTTCTCCAAGTTTCATTTTCATTATTTGTACGAAATATTAATTCAAAAGCTTACAGGAAACTTTAAACGCTTATACAATTAATTTCGTCAGTCGAGTATGGCTGAAAATGACGAGTTTTAATCCTGATAACTATCACATATTTCAAAAATGGTGCTTTCTCTTCTGATCACTCTTCATCGCCATTAGCCTCATGTTCTGTGACGTCATGTCATCGAAACCTATACTTGCAAGCGAACTGTGATCACTAGAACCGAAACATTTTCTGTGTGATTAGATACGGAACATTCTCTCCACGCTATTTTGATCAGTACAACCGATTGACCACTACAGAATTTTTGAAGAACGAGAAAATGTTTCTGATGAAGAATATTGAGACAATCATGACTCAGGCGCTAAGTGAGAAGATTCAGAAAAGGATACGGCTTGTAACAGTTCTAATAACTTTGATTTTTGAAAAGATACAACTTTTAAGTAGTGGAAAGATCCTTTTGTTAAAGTTCGAGGAACCATGACTACGAGTATTAAGAAACAACTTCCTGGAAATGTAATTTTATGAAAAGATGTTGTGTGATTTAATATAAGGCTCCAAATACTTAATTACAAAAAAAACTGACAATTTATTACAACAACAATAGCAACAAGATGAAAAGTACATCTTACTTACGAAACAGAAAAAACAGATTCGATTTGACAAACAGAAAAAAAAGGCAAAACATGGAATCACGAACTTAATATTTTTCTTTTTAAAATAAAACTTATTAACACAAATTTCTGCTTTTATCGGTGTTCTAAAATAGTTATTAAATGTCGTCTGCGATTAACAGAATTCAGGAAAATAGCAATTATGCAATAAGAAATCCATACAAGATTTAATAAAATATTCAAAAAACAATAAAAATAGTTAAATTAATGCTTGTATTATTATAACTAGCAAGGACTACGAAATTATTACAAGAAAATATCTTAATTATTTACTTAACATTACAATTAAATGCTCTGGTTTAATCGATATTTATAAAATTACAATTAAATGGTCAGTGGGGCCATCAATTGATGATATGCAACAGGTACGATAAAGCCTATTGAAGTTTGGTCAGTTTTAATGAAAGTCACACTAATTAACACTTAGTGAAGTATTTTAATGTGCATATTGATCGCTGTTTTAAGGAAAAATATTGCAATCAGATGTATAATTGTTTTAGGACGGGCAGCTTTACTTATCCTTGTTACTGTAATCCTTATATGAAGGAGAACATTAAATTGGTCACAAATTTATTTAAATTGTCTGTTAGTGTATTAACTAGTTATAAATTAAAATCTGAATTTTTTTTCTGGCTTGTCTATGAGTGGATAACAAAATGAGATGTGTAACATCATGCGCGCCAAATTGGGTGCGTTTGATTCACACGCGTTCTGGCAGGTTGAGCACATTAACACTTGCAAATAATAGATTGATGTAATTCAAAGAGAAAAAACACATCTTGGATATTTATATTTTTGGTTGATATCTCGAACTATTAACCCTCCGTCGGAGGGGCTAGCGTATGCCATAATTTGGAAGGAGTGGAGTATAGAATACACCAGGTCGTTTTTTCCAGCCTCTGTCTCGTATTTCAACCTATTTTTCTTAGATTATTACTTTTAGTGGCGGCAATTGGATGGAAAAAGTGAGGGGACAAAAAAATTTATAGACATCTAAAAGACCCGGGAGTATAGAGGGTAGACAATAAAATTTAAAAATGTATTTAGTTTTCCGGAACATTGTTGATTTTCTGTAATTCCTAGTTTTAGGCAAATAAAATGAAATAAAAATTTAATTTTACCCTAAAAAAGTAAGGGAGCAATCGCCCCCTCGTCCCCCCCGATTAGCCTCCATTGATTACTTTAACCTGTCCAGGAACCATAATAAACAGAAACAGAGAAAAAGAGTGACGGATAATGCAGAAATAGAGAAAAAGAGTGACAGATAAAACAGAAATAGAGGAAAGCAGTGATAGATAAAACAGAAAAAGAAGAAAATTTATTCGACGACAAATGGAGCCCTTTAGTTGGAGATTCTCATTTATTTGGTACTACCAACTTGATCGCAGAAAATAAAATTTCAACTGAAACTCTTAACAAAGTAGTTTTAAATATCAAATTTCTATAGACATTTAACCAGCATTCTTTTCGTTTCTTTTGCACTTGTTCTGTTCCTTGTCCACATTAGCGTAAAATACGTATTTTATTTCAACATTGAATAGACGCGACAAATTTTAAGCCCAGCAGCATGCTAATTGGTTTACAACACACTGACAAAAAGAATTAAAACATAGCAAAGATAATCTTTCAATTTACTGGATTATTTCATTCTATACTAACTATCTTGAGGACTTCCTTTACAGATTTCACAGAAAAATTGATCAAATAAAAGAAGAAAGTAAAAAGAAAGCGTATTTTCTACGCTTTCAACAATGGAAGAGAAACACGCAAATAAGTATTTGTTTCAACAATGAAAACGGTTTTAAATGCGTTGCAACAGTGAAAAGTATTTTTTAAAAATATTTTTAAAAATCCATTGAAATTAGAGAAAGAATCGTATTTCAACTTAATTGATATCATTGAAAAAATATTTTTTTAAATTTTCAGGTGGGGTAAAAATAAATTTGGGGTGTAATATTTACGGAAGTTATTAAGGAAAAACGCCAAAAATTAGTTTAATTTTTAATTAATTAAAATTTGAAATGAAATTTCGAGAAAGGGCTCCGAGGTACACATTCCGACACTTCAAAGTATGTTTGTGCCAAATCTCGTAGCTCTATGCCCAGCGGTCTGCCCTGTAGAGAACCAATGCATAGACAAACGGACACACACACATTTTCCTTTATTATTAGTAGAATATTAAATAGTTATCAGATATATTGATTAAATGAGCTTCTCCCACGAAAGGGTTCCAATTTTTCGTCGATTTTGAGCTGGCGACAAGATGTGAAAAATTTTTGGCAGTTTTAATTGTAAGAGTCGAAAACTTCTCTCACTCTAGCTAATTTATCAATTTTTCTGTGTGTGTCCGTCGAGTCTTTGTCTTCGAATCTGATGACATCTATCAAGTTTCTGGTGTACTGAGTTTGCCAACGTATTCAAGCGTAAAAATATGCTTAGATTGGAAGGCACAAGTGAGACTGAACGAATCGACTTGACGCGTTGTACTCGAAGTATGTTCCTATTAGATTAGTGGGAGGGAGAGGGCTCAATTAGGAACAGCCGAAAATTAGCAGCAAGAAATAACTCACTGTCGTACTCTGTACGCCAGTCCCTCGAACTAAGGGTTGGAAAAACAAACTTCTTTTCATATTAAAAATAAATTAATTATCTCAAGCGTCTATAAAGATACTGCATCATGCCCTTATTTGTGAATTTGGGATTGGAAAAATTGTTGCTTTTCTTTTCCTATGTCTCTGAGAAACACGTTAGTCACATTTTGTTTACTTTCACAAAGTTGTGTTGTATATCGTTTACAAACAAACATGTGTCTATCACTTAGTAAAACACAACATAAAAATTTATTTACAGAATTTGTATCAGAATTTTGTATCTAATTTTTGTGTTTGAAAGCATTTATATTATTGCAATATTTAGCTGGGAAATTTTCCAATTGAGCTTCCGGGTTGACCAGTTTTGGAACGAGTTGTTTAACGAAATCGAAGTCCTCTAGGGAAAGAAGTAAAATAATATAGAATTTCCTTACGTCCGAGAACATTTAATCTGAATAATCCTGTCTTCTCTGACAGATTATTGAATTAGCGATTTTCTAAGCCGCTTAAGTATCACTTAGGAAACAGGTATACAAATCACCGTTGGAGCAGGAATTTTGTTGGGACGTATTTATTTCCTAGCGATTAAAATGCAGCTTGTGGTTTCATTTCTGTAGAATTTTCGAGTATCTTACAGAAAAAATATCTCAGCGCATATTTTTTGCTTTACATTTAATATTAATCTTATTAAAATTGAAGGCAGAATTTATAATGATTGAAGCATGGTAAAGAGGGAATTAATTGATATTCGATGATGAATAAAAGAAAATAAAAAATATATATAATATAGGTATGTTAAAAAAAGTAATACTATACTAAATAAATGGAAACAAAAGGAATACTATAACACATTTGTATTCCTTTTAATGGTCACACTGATTGCTAAGAATCTTGAAATATAGGGTCATATAAAATCCAATGTACAACATGTTAAGGGACGTAGAGAATGCAAAAAATGCCAGTGTCACTTAGGAGAGTATGGCCGGAAACGACATCCGGAGAAGATAGATGAAGAAAAGGCAAGAAGATGGCGGGTTATTTCTTTATTTGCTGATACTTTATATTTGGAACATTTGGAAAGGTGCGTGCTCAGCTTCAGTTTCATAATTATTGCTCAAAATTCTAGACACTGTAGGGATTGTCGAACCCTTTAGCGGAAAATTTGCTGAGGAAATAAAGATTCTTGCGCGAGGGCCTTATCCCACACTACACAATGCCACCTCTTCTAAAGCAGGTGTGCATATCTGTCCAGTACATGTCCGTCAAATCAACATTCTTTAAATGTCTGTCCCTAATCTCTCCTACTAGCTTATACGTTTAATTTGGAATCAACTTGTTAAGAGACTAAGCAAGTTTTTCGGGCATTTTTGATTTTGTTGAGATGGCACAAATTCTTTACGAAATCACAGATAATATCGAAAAATATTTGTTCCATTATAAGTTCCAGCAAGTCGTCGAACACTTCTAAGATAGTTTTGATAAATTTATTTTTTATATTATATTTTCTAAAAGTTAATTACACATCAATCAAATAAATATATGTGTTATTTTAGTCTATAAAGGTGTATAGAAATTAAATTCACTTTATTTCATTATTATTTATAAACGTTGCAAATAACTTATAATTGTTCTTAAACATTCATAAACATTCATTCATGTCTGGTCGTGGTAAAGCATGCAAGGGTCTTGGAGAAGGAGGTGCTAAAAGATATCGAAAATTTATTCGTGATAACATCCTGGGTACCCTAAGGTGAAAAGTATATTAACATCAGATTTAACGTAGTTGTAATCATTTTGAATTACTGCACTCAAGTCCATTAATTAAGGGTTTTTGAGACTCTCAAGAGAAAAAAAGCGATCTAGATATAAAATTTCAATTGAAATAAAACTACACATATCTTTTGGAATAACATGTTTTTATTTAAAGTTCTTATATACCAAAAGTACTGTAAGATCTGTTCCACACACTACAGTACGCTCCCATAGCACTGTTCTGGTGTGCCAGACCTTTGTTACCCTAGTAGAGATAACTTGTTAAATGGACACCAGAACAGTGGACCTATGTTTAGTTTTCGCTGAATGCGAGTATCGCTTGCAATCTGACTTACGACCTACATTCATATGGACAGTTCCAGGTTCCTATCACAACCAAAAAAATGCCATTGAACAACAACTTTATGGTGTCGCTGGACTACTAGTTTGGGGTGGCATAATAATGGGTTATTGAATATATCTTCATGTCCAACGTGTAACCATCACAGACCAGATTTATCTGGATATCAATCAGTAACAGCATGTTTGTCTGTTCATAGGTGCAATGCAGCAGATTTTTTTGCGCAGAATATGTGTATGATATCAACGCCCGTCTTCACCTTGCAACCATCGCGGATGGATGCCTGAAAGAAGAGAATATCGCCAGTTTGGAAGAGCGGGTTTTCTGTCTCCCATTTGAACCCGTGACGAGTTGCAGTACATCACCAAAACCTAAGATGGTCTACCCAGAATTTCAGATATCACTAATTCAAATGTATGATGGCCTAATGTAGAAGTTTCCAACCTGTGGTATGCGTACCCCTGGGTGGGTACGTTAAGGTTTAGATGATGTAATGGTGGAAGCCAGAAAACATAAGGTCTAAAAAAAGTTACGGAATTTTGTTTCCACAAGTTATTACTTACTATTTAATAACTATACCACTTGAAAAGTTTATTATCCCGGAATAAAATTTCTAGCTATCCTTATAAGTTAATGCGAAATTATTACGATACTGACTTCATTTGTTTTGGCGTTGAACTAATACTTTTATAAAAATGCAATAAAATGTGGAATAAAAAATAAGTCCAGTAAACGTTATTAACTCGAGTCATTTGACTCTTAAGCAAACTTAAGCCTTTAATATTATTGATAAAAATTTCTTTGGTGGTGGTTGTGAGGATATGACAGTAGGGGGTACGCGAAAACATGAAGATTAATCAAGGAGTACTTGAGGGAATAAAGTTGGGAACCCCTGCTTTAGACAGACTACTCCCATGTCCTATTACCTATCGTGCTATTTAGACGATTGCCCTTTTTTTATGAGAGTTTAAAATGAAATTTTAAATTATATACCTGATTTATTTTTTGCTGAAATACATTATTTAAGATTTTGAGAATTAAAAATGGGAGAGATTTTTGGTTGAGAAAGGTATTTAAAAATTTGTAAGCTCTTTTCATTTAACTTACAGTGGCTCCCAAAAGTGTTCGTACACTTACGATTTCCAAATAAATAGGGCTCTATCCATTAATTAAAATTAATATTTCAGAATAGGTATTTAATAATAAGATCTACAATCCATTCTTAACAAAACTGCATGCAATATTTTAAAAATATGGTAAAACTTTATTTTTAAGAAATCAATAATCAAAAGATAACAAAAACTTTATCTCACAAAAGTCTTCGTACACTTTAAAAAAATGGCTATTTATTATATTCTATTCTATTTATTATTTAAAAATGGCTCGTAGTCGTAAAGAAACAACAATCAGCATTCGAAAATTCATTATTTTTCACCACAGTAGTGGCAAATTAGTTCGGAATATCGCTAAATTAGTTAATTTATCCCATTCTACAGTGCAGTATGTGATAAAACGCTTTAATGAAGAAAATCCTATCGAAAACAAGGTAAGAAAAGGTCGACCGGCAAAGTTACCAAAACGTGAAAAGAGATTTATAATTAGAAAATATATGAAAAATCCACGTTTGAGTGCTTTAAAAGCTTCTGCAGAATTTGATGAATAATTTTCTACTTCAATTTCACCTGAAACTGTTCGAGGAGTTCTCAGAGGAGCTGTAAATAAACCCGAAACGTATTGGAATAATGTCTTAATTGCAGATCAAAGCAAATTTAACATTGGCTTGATCCGATGTACATATAATGGTATGGAGAAGAAAAAATGAGGAACTTAATCCAAAGAACTTAGTTGGAACAGTTAAGTATGGCGGTGAAGGTATCCTTGTGTGAGGGTGCATGTCAGCATCAGAACTAGGTAATTTGGTATTTTTTGATTGCATAATGAATCATGCTCTTTATTTAAATATTTTAAGAGACAATTTAAAATTATCAGCTCAAAATTTGGGTATTGGAAAGAACTTTGTTTCTCATCAAGATAACGATCCTAAGCACACGGCTCTCAACATTCGTCTCTTGTGTATAATTGTCCACAAATTTTGAAAATACCACCTCAATCGCCAGATTTAAACCCAATAGAACATATTTGGAGAGAACTGGAGGTTAGAGTACAAAAACACGACAATAAAACGAAACACGAACTAAAAACAGTAATAATGGAAGAATGGATGAACATTGATATAGAAATTGCAAGAAAACCAGAGAAATCTATTCCCAAAAGTTTAAAAGCTGTTGTGGATGCTAAAGGATATCCTACTAAATATTAATTTAAAGAACAAATAGAATATTTACTAATATGTAGAGATTTTTTTTAAAGTGTACGAAGACTTTTGTGAGATAAAGTTTTTGTTACTTTTTGATTATTGATTTCTTAAAAATAAAGTTTTACGAAGTTATTAAAATATTTCATGTAGTTTTGTTAAGAATAGATTATAGATCTTATTATTAAATACCTATTCTGAAATATTAATTATAATTAATAGATAGAGCCCTATTTCATTGAAACTCGTAAGTGTACGAACACTTTTGGGAGCCACTGTATATGGATTATTGTAAATTTATGATTTATATGAGTTCACTTATTAACTTACATTATTAATATTAGTTCGTCATTAACCCTTCGCGATCGATGCCGCTACAGTGGTGGCATTCGCAAATCGTCGTAGAAATCGATTTTTTCTTTGGTTTTGTTTTGTCTTGTTTTAGACCCATCTAAAACAAAAAAAAAACACCTTCTTCGACGACTGACGAATGCCGGCACTTTAGCGGATTCGACTGCAAAGGGGTTATATTAACAATATATTTCGTTTATTTAACTAATAAACTCTTGATTAGAGTACAACGAGTTAAAAAACGAAAATTGAGTTTTTTTTCGCCCTTAAAAGAAAGACTAACTATGAAGGGCATTTTTTTCGGATTGAATTTAAAATCAGAAAATCCAAGTAGAATTTTTAGTTATTTTATTAATAAATGTCAGTTTAATGAACACCGCAACAATTAATTAGTGAATCGCCAAAGCTAAAAAATTAACAGTTAAATTGCTTTCTTCCGTACTGCACGACTTATTCGTCTTCTCAAATTCCGCGACGTAAGGTTGCATTTCCTGGCACATTTGCCGGATGTTTAGATAAAGGAATTTTTTTATTACCTTTTATAACACGGTGTGCATATCGGTTTTGATTTGAACATAAATTAACTTGGCGATCTTGTTAGTGATTGGGAATTTAGTTTCAGCAAAGCATGACGCAAGTTATTCTAGAATCTGTAGTTAGAAAGTAAGCAACCCCAATCTGGGGTCTAGCAACTCAAGCCAACAAGAAAATTCAAATTATTTAAATCATAATGTAAAGAATCATAACCGTGTCTGCCCGAACAAAAGCGGAGTCTGGTGCAATGTTGACTTGCGGGGTCTTGAAATTAATTTCGTACAATAAATAATGTATTCCGTTTTCTGTTTATTACCTTGCAAAATTTGGTATAATAAGGAATTAAGAAATACATGTAAATGATAAATAATTAAATTATTTTTATTAATTTAACATTTTAATCTCATAAAAAATCGTTAATAAATAATTGCTTTATAAGTACAATTTGTTATGCCACTTACAAGAATATGGTTATAATATGTGATTTTTGTACATTTTCTTTTATGCTTGATAACAAATTCGTTTAATAATATCATCATAATTTAATTTTGGGATTCATTTGAATTCGATTGATAAAATGGCTAATGAGATCAATCGTTGTTGAATAATGCTAGATCTGAAGTAGATTTTTATTATTTAGTCTCGAGAAAGACCTTTTTGCAGATGCGACGGTAATTGGTAAGGTCTACATAATTTTCAGAAAAGAAACAAAATTTGAATGCAATTCAAATAAATTATTTTTAACACTTTTTAGACTGATGGGGCATCCTAGTACATTCAAATCAATGACATTTTTAACAAATTAGTACAGACAGGGTTAAGTATGTTTTGAAATATTTTTTAATATTGTGGTCCTGGAAGGCAAAATTCAACGGCAAATTTTGATTCATTAAAGATATTAATGCAATCTATTTTCATTTTAAAAAATCATTCATCGGTGTCATGCCTTGTACGGTCGCACCGTTTCAGACCCCTCCGGGCCGGCCCTCATCATAACTAACTCTTCTTGGTACATAAAGAACTCTGTAATCCACTTACATTTCAGAAGTTAATCAGTCGTAGATTATATCATCACAGCAAGTACGAAAGGCTGGTAAGGTGTACGATTTGGTAAATGGAGTAAACTAAACCTATAAAGGTTCGAAAATAAAAAAAGGAAAACTATGAATTTTCTCTGGTAAAAAAGTCTTCGTCTTGCAAATAAAATAAAATTCGTTTAAAGATTAATGCAATTAATCGTTTAGGTTTTAGGTTATATGATGTTTGAGACGTATGTTTGCTATTATGTCGCTTTGTCTCGAATTGAGAGAAAAAATTAAGAACAAAATTTCGAAGTGAAAACTACACGAGGGACGTTAATCGTTAATTCAGTGCCACGTCATTGCATTGTTTACCTTAGCAACAATCTTGTTTTTCTATCATTGGCGACATCACATCTGTTGGCAATGGATTTCAACCAAATTGAACTTGCATTTTCAATGTCGATATCAAGATTAAGTCAAGAAATCTATTTATTGACTTAAACCATTCAGATAGTCCAGACGTTTCCAAACTGTGGTACGCGTACCACTGGGGTACGCTAACGACTAATTGGGGTAAGCGAAATCAAAGTCGGTGATGACGGAAACAAGAGACTTAAAGGATTAAACAACTTCACAGAATTTTGTTTCCCCAAGTTTTGTTGCTATTTAATAAATAACAGTGGTTATTACCACTTGAACAGTTGATTATTACCAAGTGTAATTTTTATATCTCCTCATAAGTTAATGCGAACTTAATACAATATTGCTTTCATTTATTTTGGCTTGGACCTCATACTAGTGTAGAAATGGGATAAAATGTAAAACCAAAAATATGTTCTACAAATGTTATTAATTCGAGTCATTTGACTCTCAAACTAACCTGAGCTCTCAATGATAAAACTTCTTTGGATGGACTTATGGTTGGAAGAGTGCTGTGCGGGGTGAATATGATAGTAGGGGGTACGCGAAAATAAAAGGACTAATCAAGGGGTACGCGAGAGAAAAAAGATTGGATACCCTGATATAGTCTAGCTGACGAAAATTTCTCCATCTTCAATAATAGAAAGCATATACATATGTTTTTCACAACAAAATGGTCTCTCACTCTCAAAAGCCACTCTAAATTTTTAAATAAAACAAATTCAGCTAATTTTGTGAACATCTATGAGATATTTCTCTCAACTTCATGATTAAAATCCAAGTTCAATAATTTAAATTCTGCCATAATCTCTCTGGTTTTATTATTTATTTTATTTTTTATGAATTAATGGATTCAATTGTTCTTCATTTAAAATGATCTGAAATTAACGTGTTTTTTGTAAGTATATAGCAATAATATAGTAGTAAACTTTATTAGCATAGGATATTGTACGATATATCCGCGATAAGAAGGATTTCAATAAGATCCACAAATCGTGGAATACAAGACCTGCAGTGATCACAATTCTATTTCATGTGACATACTAAAAGCTAAAAGGAACATATGTTAACGTCAAAATGTCTTCCTCGTTTTTCCCTAAAGATTCGCTGGGGTTATATTTTGTCATATTCAAAATATTCGCACCGTAATGAGGTATAATTGAAGTTTGTGGGAAACCTATAAACCTTAAACTAAATAAGGTACAGTTCTGTCTGCTGTATAAAATTGCTTATTATTTGCCAAGACAATGCTCTTTGGGGTAGATAGACAGTAACTTCTACAAAAATGCATGAGAAGCATTTTAAGATTAGCATCATTTTAAAGTAGAAGCGCATCGGATAGTCTGCCAAGAGGATCTGGAGGGAATGAGGAGACCTTATTTTTTATAATTGGTTTAATTTTGTATTTTAATATAGAATCATTTTTAAAAGTGTGTCGCAATATTAAAAGTTGTGAGTTAGTCAAAATTTATATATGAAAAACAGACAACATGCGGAAGTTCTTACTTTTGGAAGCCTTCCTTAACCCAAAATGTTCATTTATATTCGAGCATACTTGTCAAACGATAATACAGTATTGGAAAAATGATTGCTCTAGGTTATTTTTGGCAATGAGTGACAGATGACATAATTTGAGAAGACAAATTCGACGGTCAGCACTCAGCCGCCGAATTCACTTTATAGTTGATTTTTAATAAATTATGGAATAGATGGGAATAATGTGGTAATCAGCATCATATCCAAATCAGGTTTATCAAAAATTTAAGTTCACATATGATAACCTAGAAGTTGCTGCTTCCAACTTCGATTCCACACTTTTATTTAACTCGACATACTTATAAAGGTAAAATTTTGCAATTGGTTTTTCATTAACTTCCTGATGTGGCAGAGACTTAAAATTTTCTACACTTGTGTGCTGTCAGTGATAATACACTATTTTAATATTTTCAGAATTTAAATTATGATTAATCGAATTATTTAATTAAATATTTATTCAATACGAGTGGTGCCACCTGGTCATGAACTTGCGAAAAAAGGGATATCAAGACTAAATTATGTTTAGAATAATGATTTATGAATTAAAGACTAAAGAGCAGAAAATGGTTTAAATAATAAAATTCTATATTTTAGCACACTAATACAAGTGTGTTTCAAAAGTTATTTTGTTAAATGGATTTTTATATTAATACTTTGAATATGTAAGTTTATTTGTTATCTACTTATTTTTGGAAGCCTACATTCTAAATACTTTATATTTCCTTTATGGGGTCCACCTTATGTACGAGGATGGGAAGTTGGTGTATAGGTAAGGAGGTTCCCTTAGTGATACAATAATGGTGTTGTGACTGGTTAACAACCCCATCGCCGATGGCGTGGTGTTTCCCTTTGTGAGGGCTTCAAACATGATTTTCTCGTAATGGGATCTATTCTGTAAGGTTCTCAGCTTCTGTGTTATTATATACGACACTTCGGCCAATAAGGTTTCAATGGATGTCCATATCCACGTAACGGAGCGGGTTCTCCTTGTGATATTGAATGCAAGTAATATGTGACAATTTTATGTGATACTTAATACATCAAAAAGGATAATTATTATCAACACTTTTGTCTAAATAAGAACGCCAACTCAATATATATTTATTTTCTATCAAAATTATGTACACAACTTAAAATACTCGTTAATATATTCTACTGCATAATTTCATTCCTTTCAAAATAATATATTTTTAAATATCCGTCAAAGGTTTAAGTTACAAAGGTTATCCTGAAATAACTGTCATTAACAGTCGTATTTTCCAGCAACTTTGTGTGGCAACCCGACAAGGATCCCGCTAGTTTACTATATTATCTATTAATTAACTATTATCTATTATTTATTTAAGTTGTCTATTACTTAACTACACAGGGTGTCCCAAAATGTCGTTTACAAACTTTAAGGCCTACAGAAACAAATAATTTTAACCAAAAGGGGTCGCAAACGTAAAGGGCCACCTCTAGAAGGGTCTATTGCCAATAATATAAATAAAAATTGATACATCGCATAATGCGTACAACACAAGTTAATGGGATATAAATTCTCAATAGCACAACAAACAGTTGCTGAATAACAACATGCGAAGCATGTATCGCTTCAGATGACAAAAGTTTTCAATACCCTCTTTAAGTACTCCAAAGGTTTGTTGTTGATACTGCATCTTACTTGCCATTAAATATTTTATTGTTTGTATGACTGCATATTGTTATTCAATGCAGCTGTGTTCTTGTACTATCGTGTTCCATTAAACATGTGTAGTGTATGTTCTTTGCTTTCACTTAATTCACTAACAAAGATGACCATGCAGCTGTCACCCTTTGCGTTTGCGACCCAATGTCCTATAGCAAAAATAACTTGTTTCTGTATGCCTGACTTACCATTAAAGTTTGTAAATAACCTTTTGGCACATCCTGTATAACTCGCTGTCAATATTATTAAAATTCTGCTCCATTATGAAGCACTGGCTAGCATAGAAGAATTTACGAGAACTATTTACCAAATGGACGGAAAGGACGCATCTGTGTTTCAGGCTGTTACTCCTAGATAAAGATCAACTTTTTAACATATAGGAAAATAATTATTTTTTGCATAAACAAATTAGATTGAGAAACAGAAAACAGGCTAAGCTAAAAAAACCCTGATGAAGAATAAAATTCAAAGTGCACTAGGAAAATAGCGTTGAATAATTTTATAACCAAGCCACCAGGAGTGGTATCCCTTAGACTACGCCGCCTTCCTACGACCTGTCTCTTCCCAATTCACTAGCGTCGTGGCAGGTTTAATGCGAATCGGAATTCGACCAGATGATCCGTTCCCACCACGCGTAATCTTAACAATCTCGTGTGAACCGGTTTTCGTCATGTCTCTCAATACTCCCACAGGAACAGAGTACAAAATATTACATCCCATGGGAAAGGATGCACTGTCGCCGTCTGTCCACTCCCCCTCCTTTAACATGCGAGATATTTACAGCTATAACGCGGGAAACAATAGATGCCCTTATAAGCCCACGGGCCACTTCGATTCTTTCTGTTCCGACGACGAGGAATAACGCGAAAGGCGGCTAAACTCATGGGAAAACCATCCGCAGGAACACGGCTTAAGGTGTCATCCCAACTCATGAAAAAAGACTTAGACAAAGAAAAGAGAATTAGGCAAGTCCGAGACCGCCTAATATACTCAGATTTTTATTGTCCTCAGAATCGGAGACCAGAAGAAGGCGGAAGCATGACAACACATCAGGACAACTACACCAGGAGGGTGGGAGTGCTCTCTCCCCTTTCCGAATATGGCTTATTTTGTGCTTCAGAATATCTTGTAGAAAACCGAGTATTCATTTTTGACCCCTTTCTTTTGCACGATAGAATTCAAAACTTGATAAAGATATGCAATTTCGGTTACAAAACCACATATCAAATTACATTCATATAAGTCGTGTTCATATACATGCGAATATATAGGCAAGCAGCCGGTCAATCGCCTGACGGATTTGATCCCAAACTTGGCACAGATCCTCAGTTCTGATGATGAAACTGTGTACCAAATTTTAGCCATCTAGAAATAAAGATATTATTTATCGTGTTCACATGAACACGGACAAACGGACGAATTTCGTCCAAAATTTGATAGAAATCTACAAATTTAGCGTTAAGACCACATACAAAATTCCAACCGTCTAGCTCAGAGGTTCCCAATGCGTACCACTGTGTGTACGCGAAGGACCAGTTGGAGGTACGCGAAATTAAAATTGGTAATGGCGGAAACATGAAAACATAGGGGTTTTAAAGTTTCAGAATTTTGTTTCGCCATCTTTCTGAGGAAAGTAAATATGAAATTTGTGCAAGTTCTAAAGCCTACTCTCGAAATAAGAAAAAAGGAAGGAAACTTGTTAATTGATTGATATTTGGTTTTATAACTCCAGACATGACGTTATATCTCTCTATTTGAACCCAATTTTATAAGACTCAGCTCCGTGAGACACACACAAGGATCGCATTGAAATTTCTTCCACTTGTATAGTTGATTATTACAAAGTATAATTTTTACCTATCCTTATACGTTAATGTTGAATTATTTTAGTTCTGGTTTCATTTGTTTTAGCGTTGAACTAATACTATATTTTAGTGCAATAAAATGCAAAATCAAATATAAATCCTGTAAAAGTTATATACCGTTAACCTAAGCCCTTAAAGTTATTAATATAAACTTCTTTGCATTGAGGGATGGGGGGGGAAGGAGTTGTATATTACAAATAGGGGTACGCAAAAATAAAAATGCTAATCACGGGATGCGCAAGAGAAAAATGGTTGGGAATCCCTGGCCTAACACAAGAGACGCTGGATAATATAGAGTATTCAGCATTCACGGACATTGTACCGAATGTCCCGTAACACATGACAAATATACAGCCACATAACGTTCATGAAAACCATATAACATTAGTTTCTCTAGACAAGACATTTGTCCTCCCTTTTATCCAGAGAGCGTAATGTACAGAGCCATTGTTACAGAAACACGTATCGTGGTTTTTGTTCTGCACCTTCTTTGCATTAAAAGACTTTGTGTTCATAACAATGTTTAATTCTTTTTTGGATTAATTCGTACAAACTCTTCTTATACGTAATTTATGGCAATTAATGTAAATGAGTCATTTATAAAGGGATTAAAAATTAAAATATTTAGCAATTGCTTCAACGATCTTCTTTGGAAAGTTAATATTATATAAATATTAATTTCTGAAGACAAAATTTTACACCAAAATAAGGTTAATGAAAAGTCGTGCCACAGGAAACGGAGAAAATCTATTTAAATAATTCTATATACTAGTTTGATAAAAGCTTATTTCTATAATTTTAGTTTGCTTATAATCACTTGGAATTTTATTAAATTCAAGATTTTCAGCAAGCAGCAAGATTTCTTATTACTGCGTAAACATTTATTTGCACTAAAACGCTCAGAAATATTTGAAGATCCATATTTTTTTGTCTTAATTCGGCGATTAGCTTGAGTTGGCAAAAGTATTTTCACATTACAATCCAAAAATTCATTTCACTAGAACTTTCATCTTTTAGAAATTCATATCCACTGTATAATAAATTTATAGATTAGCCTGAAATAATACAGTAAAATTAAAAGTGAAAAGATCATAGACTGTTTCACAAAATATCAGATGAAAAAAGTGACGAATTAAACGAAAGGATAATTACTTTTATCTCCATGAGATAGTAACACCGAGTTAATTGCATTCTACCTTAAAGGAAAGAAAAGTGATATGATTTTATGAGAGCTGTTGTCATCGTAAGATGAAAAAAATATTTAAAAAAGGCTAATAATTATAACATGAGGAAAAATTGTTTTTAATCAAAATGGACACTGTTTTTATGCGACTTAGGGAACACTTTTTAGAAATTGCAGCTGCAATATTTTACGCAGATTATTTATGTTCCCTCATACTGAAACATTTACGTTATTTTATAAAAAAAAAATTAACACAAGTTCGTTTAATTTAGATAACAAGTTTCCTGCATGGTATATTCTTTATAAAAGCAGCTTTTTATGGTCTGAAAATCTTGTTAAGCTTTTGTTAAGATATGTCATACTTTTAGGACCGTTATTAAAATAAGCGTTAGTACAAGATAAATGTTTCTGTAATAAAAAGATTAGCCTTTTATGTCTTGGGATATAGCCTAATTTTGTGAAAGATTTCGCGTTAAAAGTATTGTTTTCCTTAAAATTTTTCAGAGGAAAGAAAAAAGTGATAAGCGATACTTTTTAATCTGAGAGTGATTAAAACTTAATTAAGCGTTGATTATTTAAAGTTTAATAATATGAAGATTTTTATGCTTTTGATTTTTTTTGTCATAAATAATCGTTTTAGAAATTAATTCCAGTGGTTACTACCTTACTAAACAAAATGAACTTTTCTCACTAAATTCCTATTACAGTTATTCGAATTAAATTCACTCTGTTTATGTTACGTATTATATGGTACGTTATATTAATTAGTTATAAATAACATGTTTACAAAATTGTGCGTAATAAGCTTTAGTGTATTTTATATGACTTTTTTTAATAAAATTGAATCTAAACGTTGTAAATCATTGGTTTTCTTTTATAATTTTTATGTCTTAATATTTATCAGAGTTAAGGATACAATAATTTTATTCCATTTGTTGTAAAATATAACTAAGCTTGAATTTAATGTCATAACGTTACATTATTTTTTCTTATTCAGTTAACAGTAGAATTAAATTTAGTTTCCGTGAGGGACATTATATGTTTAAAATCTTGATATGTTATAAGGATTGTGAGAAGATATTGGAATGTAGAAGACACAATATTTAATGTCTGAAATAAAGTCTTATAACGCATGTACTACTAATAAAATTACTTAATATATTAAAATCAATATATTTTATTTGAAGCTGTTTCATGGCTTGCTTAATGTGCTGATAGACAGCTCAAGTAGTGCTAAATATCACTTGCAACTGTGTTATTTAGTTTTACTATGTCAAAATTGTTGCTTGTGATGATGCTGAGTCACTTCTAGCTGATAATAATTAATAATTTAATAATTTAGTCAAGTTCTTTCCCTCTACGTATTTATTATTTTGCATGTAACTGTATGTTTTACTCTACTGAATATATTCTCTCTATTGAATAACTCCTCCTTACCTTTACTGAATAAATGACTTTTGTTTTACATTTTAGTTTTATAACGTTACTCAGCTTGTTCCCAACGCGCTTATAATTTTAGATGAAATTGTCAGCTGTTTTGTTTAGAATTAAAAGCATATATGGCGCCCACACGTGAAGTGATAACGCGCCAAATTTCATATTAGAGTTAATATGATTAATATGCAACGGGTAGCGGCTATCTTCATGGTTGGCGAAAATTTTGCGAACTTAGAGACATGGTAGGTAAGCCTGATGTAAGATAATATCTACTAACTGGCCGCCTACATGCAAACGGATTAGCAGAACAGGTTTAAAATTAATTTCGTTGTTAATATTAACCCTTTGCTTTCCGAAAGATAATAAGATGTATAATTATACTCGTGTGAGTGTAAGGATTGAATTAGCGCTTTAAAAAGCGAAAAAATACTGTTATTAATTTATTTCAATTCCTAAAAATTAATCTATGTGTTTTTGCTCTTATATGGTTTTGTAATAAACGTTATCGAACAAAAATGTGTAAAAGATGCATCATTCAGAATGCCGAGTCTGACTTGACATAAGAGTTCAAGCGAAATATCTCAATACAAGTTAATCGCTACACTGGATACACCGACATCATATTTGAATCACATCTCATCAACAATGTAGAGTCAGTGCTAGATGTCTATGATAGACCGGGGCCCACAGCAGCCTGGTATCAGAGTCCAAGTTTCTAGATTCGAGACACAATTTTTCAGAGCTTTCACTGTGTATGTGAACTTTGTGCAACGTAAAATCTGTTAATGGGGATCAAATATATTCACTTTGATTTGACGTGTAAATTTCGATTGTGTTGTGCCATCTGATTTGCCCTCCTCTAACCAACATAAGCATTCAAACTTGTGGAGTCTCCTCAAAATAACAGGTGTAAATTCAAAATGGACGTAAATCTAGGTAGAAGGTAAAATTTTTATCTCTTTCTTCTGATTATGGATTTAAAAAATTTTGGATTTATGTTCTTTATTTGGTGGCGGACAAGATTCAGACCACAGGAAGGAATAAATTTTGACTTTTTGTCATTCCTTTCCACAGAAAATCTTGTTCCTTTTTGAACTAAAAATGGCGTGTGGTTTCTGATGAGTGAGCCATTTTAGTTCCTTTTCATTTTGAATAATTTCTTAACAAATTGTTCTAAGTATTGGTAAACTTTTGGTTTTTCTATAGTTCTTGTTGTACTTTAAAAAAATTTCTGTTGAAGCAATTACTTTTTGCTGCTGCGTTGCACGCAAAAACGTCTATTGTTTTCATTATTTTTCATTTTATCATTGTTTTCTTTTAATTTATTTTCTTTTAATTTAAATTTCTATTATTTGTTTTTGCATTTCGTTAGATTTGGCTGCATATGCGCTTTTCTATTTAATGCAAAATATGTTATTGTCTTTTATTTTATTTTAGTTTAATTAAAATTTAATTAATTAATTTTGCTAAATTTTAAGAATTATAACTATTATTTATTTTAAGCACAATTTGTAACAATGTTTTCTATTGTTATAAAATTAAATTCAAATCAATTTTTTATTTCATTCCACTGTTAAAATTATAAGAAAATATTGCTTTCTTTGAACTTTTAACTACAACTTTTCACTTCCGGTTTTGTGTCTAAGCATACATAGTATTAACTATGCACTTGCATTAATCCAATGACGTTAGTTTGATTACTATGCGATGTTCCGCGTTTAATTTGCCTAAATTTTAAATGAGCTTAATCAAAGGATAAATGCAAATTTATTGAGCCCAGACGTGGCAGCGAAAAATTGTTTTATTTAGATTATTGAAAGACCTAACCAGTTACTAATTTTTCTTAAACTTCTAAAATTACTTATTTTATAAATGCCCAAAAGAAAGAGATTTAACCTTGCAAGTCTCGCCACAATGCATTAAAGGCAGTCGCGGTACAAGCAAGCTCAAGCAGAAAAATAAAAACCATGTGAATTGCATATAATTCAAAGAGCTAACAGACGGAAAACGAGACAGATTAGGAAATCGAAAAATTGTTTAATTTAGCTTGTATATTTCAGTATATTTTCTAAGCAATCCAATGGTAATTAAGCTGTCTATTTCACAAATTTATAAATGATTCTAATCGAGCGTGTAGATGTTTCTCTGATCAGTCACAAAAAAAAACTAAAAAGGAGAGAATTGTACTCCGGAAAATAGCAATAAAAACCAAGACATGAAAGAGCTTCTGTTGTCGCTGTAGCAATCAATGATGGGGAAGGGAAAATGAGTAACACTGACGGTAAAATTCGCGGCCAGGTGGTTCAAACTACGGAGAGAAAAAGATACGAGGAGTTTTGTTGGTCGAGGATGTCAGACAGCAAGGGAGTGGACGAAAGAAAATCAAAGAAAGACGCTGCTGCGAAAAACTGTTTAATTAATTTTAAAGTGTTATAGGTACTTAGATTTGAAAATATTTTTATGCCTAGCAATGTCGAGTATATCAGCTAGTTTTCTATAAATTAATAAATACTATACAAGATGGCAACATATATTTGTCTATTTTAAGGATGACGATTCATTTTGTCTTCTCGCCTTCCTAGTACTAGTAACCCTCAAATTTACAATCAGTAAGATAAGGCAGTGTTGTAGAGGACAGTGGCTCCTCTTTACAGACAGAGGCTCCTCTTTATGCACCCCTGACTTTCTTAAGTCCCTCTGATTATAATGTTTCAATTGCACCTTTGTGAGGAATATGAAAAGCAAAGGTTATTCAAGGTCAGCAGGTAATATTTCTTTGATTACAAAGCATGAGCACTTAGTAATAATTATAAATTGTATTGTAAGAATTTTATCAATTGTATAACCTTGTTCTTAAAGTCGAATCGATAGCACAGCTAATCCAAAAACAGAAGCAGTGAATCAAAATTTAATTTTTCACCAAGAGACTGTCTTAAGAATCTTGAAACTACAAAAATGAGTGCACGTTCTATTTTACTAAGATAATACGGTATATAAAAAATGACGAAAAATTATGAGGAAATAATCTCTACTAATAATAAAGGAAAATGTGTGTGTGTCTTTGTGTTGGCGCTCTACAGGGCAGACCGCTGAAACTTGATCTACGAAATTTGACACAAATCTACTTTGGAAGTTGAAAGTGTGCACCTCGAAGCCTATTTCTTTGAAATTTTAATTAAAAATTAAGCAAAATTTTGCCGTTTTTCCTTAATAACTTCCAAAACTTTTACAACACAAAAATCATTTTTTACGCCATCTGAAAATGCAAAAAATTATCTTTTCATTGATATGAATTAAGTTGCCTCAGAACTTTTTCTCTAATTTTAATAAATTTTTCAAACTAGATTTTGTAATATTTTAAACAATACTTTTCATTATTGGAATAAATATTTAATTGCATATTTCTCTTTCATTGCTGTAATCTGAGATAATATCCTAATACATTTTGCTTTCATATTTTATATTTGATCAATTTTTCTGTGAAATCTGTAAAGAAAGTCCTCAAGACGGTAAGTATATAAAAAATAATCCAGTAAACTAAACGATTATGGTTGTTGTGTTTTAATTCATTTTATTAGTTATGTTTTAAGCCAATTAACATACAATTAGACGTAAAACGAGTTGAGCTATTTTGATGTTTGAATCAAATTCGTTAATTTAAAGTTCGCGTCGATAATGTACAATTATATATTGCATGACGCGAATAGTTGCTTAACTCCATTAGAGATGTTCATGTAGACAATGAACAGAACAAATGTAAGGTTACGAAAAGATCGCGGGCTAAACGTCTATCACAATTTGAAGTTTAAATTTACTTGATTAAGGAAACCATGAACATCATATTATGCATAAGAGAGTCAGTTGAAATTATATTCCCCGCGAACAAGCTGGTCGACGAAGTCGACTAGTATATCAATAAAAGCGAACATGGGAAGGGTTACTCACATATATGTTTTCTCTAAGTGAATTTGTTTCTGTTATACAATTCCCAAAAAAGAAGATAGAACAAGGAAAACGGATTATTTTTGGGGTTGTGGCTGATAGATGGTAGCTTAAAAAAATCAAATTTCAGGATGATAGTCTTCAGACAGTCGAGAATTTCACTTTATGTTGAAAGCTAAGAATTACCGGATATACATGTACAGCATGGCAATCTAATTATATACTATATTAGTTAATATACTAAATAGTCAAAAATTATACAGATTTTATTTATCCAAATCTATACCCGAATAATGAAATTTTTCACATGATAAACTTGAATTTATTATTAAGAAAATTTAAACTTTTGCTGAATATAAGAAGGTAGAATATTAAAAATCTTCGGCCGAAATTTATACTATTAACTGATGTCATTGCTCTTACCTTTCAACTTATTGCGTCGAAATATCAAAGTTATATCTTTTATATTTCAAATATCATTAAGATTATTTTTATATACTATTTTCTCTATGTACAGGTTTTGTTTCGTCTTTTATGCCTTAAAAATTATAATGCTTTCCTTCTACCTAATACAAAGGTTTTAAATTTTTATGCGTATAAATTGGATTTTTTGTAGACCAGAAACACCTTAATTTCCTCGTTCTTTAGTGCAGATATCAGTAGAAATTTTATATTAATTAATCTATTTTAAAATACATATGTATTAAAAAATCGATTTATCTTGTGTAATATATGTGGGTATGATTGGTCGAACCGAAAACTGGAAAAAAAAACAACTGGAAATTCCACTGAAAAAACCTATTCTTTAACTTGACGATTAAGGACAGGAATGCCCATGTTATATAAAAATAATAGTTCCATGATTTATTTACAGAAGATGCTGAATGTACTTTTACGTTGTTGCAGAGGTTTATACCGTCACATTCGCGTGCCACTGCCGAGTAGAGATGCTACGCGAAGTTAGTTCTTGGCTATTGTTAGAGGAACTCAAGTTATATGGTTGCTTTTTTGTTGATGGTCTCTCCAGCGCCATGACCTGTGTCGATCTTTTCTCTTGTCATCGGCATCTTCAAGTGACGTCATTAGTGTCGCTTATGCCCTGTGAGGGTGACTGAGGGATTAGTTCCTATAAATATGTACATATTTCAGTTAAATAAAAATTAATAATTAATAAAAAAATTATTAATTTATAAAATAATTAATAAAAAATATTAATTAATAAAAATTATTAATTTATTAAATAATTAAGAACATATTGTTAATTTTTAAAATAATTAATGAAAAATAATAATAATTAATGTTTGAAAAAATAGTAGAGATTTTAAAAAACTGTTTTAAATTTAAATTTCAACCAAAGAGGCAGCTGAAAATCAAATTTTTCTTAAACATTTTATCTTATTTTAATTGAAGGATACAATACTATTAAAAATTTCTCTTTATTATAATGAAAATGTAAAAAATCTTCAAAAGTTACCATGTTTCTTTAAATTTTTCATTATAAGGATGGTGCATTTGCATCTTGGAATATAAGGTATAATATACAAGGCTTGTCTTAATCTTGCTCATAAGTTTTCTAAATGATTTGTTCGCTTGTTTTTAAATTCGGTAAATAAGAATGGTTTGTAATTTTCTTATATACGGTATTACAACAAACAGGAATAAAAAGTTTTAATTATCCAGAATCAATTATCGTGAAACCTCCTATTGACGGGAAAAAAATGAAAGTAAGAACACATTATAAATGATCATCTTCCAAATAGTTCATATGATATTACAAAAAGAATGTATTAATACTCTAATGAGACGCATAACTTGATTTTCCCAAGTCGAAGGAGAAAAAAGTGGGAACAGCATCTGTTTCTGACTCACGATATGCAATCATTTACAGAAGTAAAACACTTTTCGCGCTTCAACCAATCTTTTACACATTAACGAAATCAGGACATTTTTTTATTTACGAGCATCTCTACTCCATCCATTCGTCTTCTAAACGCATGTTCGAAAAATTAATTAATCTATAATTATTTTTAATAATGTTTACGAATACTCTTCCTAGGATAACTCAGTTCTCTTTTTTTCTCAAAGCAAAGGAAAAAAAGTAAAAATGCTTGCAAATTATAAAAAAAATATGCTCATTTCAAAATATTTAATAGCATGCGATAGACATTATATTAAAGCGTTTGAACGTAAAACAATTCCTCTTTTTCGTTGATTCTCTGCGTCTTTCGTTGATTACTTCCAAAATTAATTCTAAGGATTTTTCAACGCGTGTTGGCTGGATACTATACAGAGTTTAGTGTAACTCATTTTTGTTACGCTATAAAATGAATTTCGTTTTCTTATGTCACGATGAATGAAAAAATGTCAAAGCATCCGGAGATATCCATTTTGATGTCAATAAATTAATGGAGCTTTATGTAAGATCCATGTCTTCAATACTTATATAAAGCCTCAGAACATTTTTTCTGCGAAATGATAGTTTATGGGGATAAATTAGCAGTGTTTAAATATTCGATTATGCAGTTTCCTTCATTTGAATCTCAAATTCAGATAATGTAAATTTGCTTGTTAGACTATAAATACAAATTATAGTATATAATCCTTTATGACCTTACAGAATAATTATGGTGAAAATTGTGGTTTAACGCACCTATCGTTATTAGAGCATCATAATACAGTAGTATGCAATAAATGATACCAAAATTAAAATAGACTTATTTACCCCTTTTTTCCTTTATTTAGAACTTTTTTTATTGAAAAAATATGCGAAGTAGACTGCTTTTTTTTTACACATTTTCGATAAGATAACATAATTCTGTTCTTCATGAAATGCCGCAATTTCCACGACTGGTTCGTTTGTAAAACTACAAAAATAACAAATAATATTTAATGCTCCATAAACATTTTCTTTTTATTGGTGTCTGTGCGCCTGATGTGAGAAACACCGGATAGTTTTCCTCCTTTTTCTCTGTAGGTCCTCTCCCTTCGGAACCGGACTCAATAACCTTGAATGATTTTACACACTCATTAGTTTCATTTAAAAATTTGTCAAATTTAAAAAAAAGCATCGCATTAGGATAGTAATTAACTGACATCATTGGATTGCTTTACTAGCATAATGAAGGATGCACATACTACGAAACAAAAGTTGAAATAAAGATTCTACTTTTCTGTTAATATTCAAATAAAACAATATTTTTTATTATAACTTTAACAGTAGAAAAAACGCTTGAATGAAGGATTTGATAAATTAATAATTCAGTTTGAATTTAACAACAATAATTGAAAGCTTTGCTACAAATTGTGTCTGAAATTGATGACACAGTTGACCTTGAAATGTACTTAACTTAAAACCATAACATACCCCCGAACTCGGAGCCATATGGCTCCCTGTCGATTGGTTTGGTATGCATGAAACTTTATTGAAAAAGCCAGAGCAATAAAAAAAACATTTTCTATATCAGGGTACAAAAAAGAGGACACTTAGAACAAACGAATATAATAAATAGTAACGTAGGTGTTAATTAATTCAAGTCTTTGTGTTGTTGACTTTTAGAGGGTGGTGCCTTATGTATGAGAAAAGAGAGAAGATGAGTACCTAGGGTTAATTGAGTCTGTGCCTAGTTCTTGTCACCATCTTTTGGAAAAAGATTGTTTCGTTTTTCACGATGAAGTGGATGAGTTTTCTGATTTTCGCCCTAGAATTGTTGTCGTTCATAACTCTTTTCCACCAAAGTGGTTCTAGGTAAGCTGACGGTTTTGTTAGGTGGTATGAGGTTGTAAACAGGGAGCTTGTAGCATAGTGCAGGGGGTTTCCCAGGTTTCCGCAACCACAGGAATAGCTGTTTCGGATTTTGAATCTTTTAAGGTATGTCGGAAATGGGCCGTGGCCCGTGATGAACATTATTTCGGGCCTTTGCCATGGAGTAGGAGTTGTCTTGACTTTAGGCAAAACGTTGTAAGCATTACTGCCTGTTTATCCATTGTTACATTCTTTTTGCCAGAGGATGATGGACTCATTTTGAAGCAGTCTCTTGATATGGTTTATTGGTTCTGGATGTATGTGGGGATCCCCTCCTGTGTTGACTTCTTGGATATTACGTCCGCCGCTTCATTACCGCTGTATCCGACATGAGCCCTAATCCATCCAAGTTAAATGTTTGCAGATTTCACTGAGATTTCCTGTATTTGTTGAGCAATAGGGATTTTGGTGTCAATTAAAGCAATTGAATTGAGGCTCGACTTGCTGTCTGACCATACCTTAACCTGTTGGTTCGTCTTGCTTGACCAAAGACAATCAGACAATCCTCCTGTATAGCAAGAAACTCTGCTTGGAAGACTGTGTTGAAGGGACGAAGTTGCTCCATCCATTCATATTTCTTTGTGTCTTCTTCCATGGCAGAGAAGGAGATGCTTGTTTTGTCTTCCATCTTTGAGCCATCCGTGTAAATATTGAGACCGGGTACTGGAAGGAATTGTTTTTTTCAGAGAGATTCTATCTTCTAGTTGAAAAATTGCTGGGCGGAATTTATGTACTCAAGAATGTCGTGTGCAAATTTCATGCCTCTACCGTTCATGGTCTAGGGGGAGTTCTTGTGACCAACACACTGATAGACACATGCATTTTATGTTTTATGGTATAGACTAGCTGATATACCCGTCGTTGTTCGCGATAAAAATATTTTTCAGTCTAAGTACTTATAACACTTTCAACTTAATAAAAGAGTTATTCGCATCGGCGTCTTTTGTTGATTTTCTTGAATCCACAGCCGTGCTCTCTGACCCTCTAGACCAGCAGTTTAACAATCCTCTTCTTTTCTCTCCTTAGTTTGAACCATCTGACAAGATTGTAGTAGTCCTTCGTACTCCATTTTCCCCTCCCCATCATTGCTAAGGCGACAACATAAGCTCTTTCATATCTTGGATTTTATTGACATTATTAGGACTACAGTTCTCTTCTCTTTAGTGTTTGTGTCACGGATCGGAAAAACCGCGGTGTGTTCATTCTTTTTCTCCTTAGGTCCTCCCCTCCGGTAGTAAGAGGACTCAATTATCTTGAAGGATTTTGCACACTCAGTATGATGATTTTACAAAATATAAAATTAAATGAAACATCGCGGAAAGAAAATAATTAACATCACTGGATTGAAGTGCAAACATATTGAAAGATGTATATGCTACGAAATAAAAGCGAAAATAAAAATTTAGCTTTCTGTTAATATTCAAAGGAAACAATATTTTTTAACCCAATATTGTATCCCAGAATGCCGTGTGTAAATTTATGTCGCTACCGTTCACCGTTTAGGAGGAGTTCCAGTGACAGACAGATAGGCACATGTATTTGTTGTTTTATATTACAGATTTACAAAGCTTACATATTGACTTTTAAGAAGAAATAGTATACTGTACTGTAAAATACGAATGCCGAATTCAATAGAAGCATTCCACAAAGTCTACGTAAAAGAAAATAATAAATGTAAACAACCAGCATAAATTCTTTAAGAAATGTTTGCAGAAACTGTTATGCTGATGCGTGATATTGATTTTCATCTTGTAATATTTCATATACCATACTATTAAATTCGACATTTGATTTTTTGCACTAATAGCATGCACTTTAATTTTTGGCCTCGTTCAGTAATGCATTTCCGTCTGCAGCCTACCTAAATTATTTTAAAGCTTGGAAAAAAATTTGATAAAAAAATATTCTTTTAATATCAAACATGTAAAAATGTACGAACTAAAAGAACTAAAGAATAACTATATAAAGGACTAAAGAATAATTTTTAAAGCCCGTAAATATAATGATACAATGTTTCAGAGCTTATAAAATGCTTTGGAATTTCGTAATATATGAACGTATTGCTTACATACGAATAAAGCATAACAACATATGCATATAAATAAGTGACCAACTTTTTTACAATAAAAAGAAGGACAAAAATAACTTGAAGGGAAAAAATACCGTTAATAAAAGAAAGATTTCTTTCATATCAGCAATAACGCAAAATTCACAGTAATATGGTACATGCATTTTGTAACATTTTTAAAATGAAATTATGCTTACATACCTATTAATTATTATTTAAATGAATACTTTTCTATCGATTAAGTATTTTTTGTAAACGCATCATCTTTTAACAATATATTGGAAATATCTGACCAAGAAATATCCTTCATTCCTCGTATCGAATACACAGATTTACATATTAGTCTTGAAATATCGAAAAGGAAGACACTTTTCGAGGGAGGGCAGAATTTACAAAGGAAGGACGGACCTTCCATAAGGAGGATGATTGGTCCCTTTAATATTAAGTCATTTCTGAAGAATAAACCAAAACTTTTAACAAAGCTATAACTTGCAGTTTGAAGTTAAGAAAAATACTATTATTAAATTGAAGATAAATATATTAACAAAACATTTTATGAATGAAATGATTTTAAGCAATATGGCCTAAAAAATAGGGATTAAGAAATAGAGCAATAAATTGGAACAATGAAACAGAATATGAAGAAGAAAAGGAAACTGAAGTAAACGAAGTTATACACAAAGACGTCACGGGCAATGAACTTGCGGAAATGCTTAGAACAAAAAAAAGGCCGAAAACATTTGTACTAGAAGATAAGTCCAAAAGTAGAGAAAGAAAATTATGAATTATATTAGTTTAGATAAAATAAATGAAACTTTATTTATTTCTATAATATAAGAAAGATGTAACAACTTTTAGTAAAATTTTCAGAATTATAAATTAAACAAGAAAACAGTTTCTATATATGAGGTGTCCATAATTAAATTTTGAATATTCAGAAGTGCTTAAAGAGGTTATTAGGCGTCAGGCGGTTCTGTGGCACATATAATAATTGCTTGTATTCTATTTACTTTTAATTCATTTATTTCATGTTAGTTCAATTGTTTCCTCTGGAAGCTATTCTCCAAATCAATAATTGTCGCGGAAGGTGAGGACAGATACTATTTCAAAGGAGACGTTGGAGCCTTCAATGAAAACAAACATGATTTTATTCATACATTAAACAAAGCATTTACACACATTCATTCGGCCCTGGTGCCGAGTTAAGTATACATCTGAACAACATCTGACGAGTACTGTTAAACATCCTCTTAAATACAAAATAAGACTCACGTCATCATCCGTAGTAGGAGCGTCATTTATAATACCAAACTTTCTCCATAATAGTAGCAATCGAAACTCAAATTTTCAAAGACGTTCCACGTGACTATAATGAATTGCCGTTCTTAAATAAAGCAAGGAATAAACGTCAGCTACTACGGATGCCATCGTGTGCAGAGAATAGCTTAACATCGACTTATCGCTGGTGAAATATTGCTTACTCATAATTAAGACAGAATGCTTTGGAAGGCTTAATATTAACGAAAGGAACTCAAGGATTACTGCATATAATTCATGTCAAAATTGAACTTGCAAGCAGTCATTCTTAAATAATAGGAAGGATGTATACAGTAGCAAATATTACATGCTTTTCAGTATAAAAAATCAAATATAAAGTATTCCTTTTCCGTCTCTTCGATCATAGCTAGTAATATCATCCTTCGAAAAAAGGAACTAGCTGCATTATAATATTTACTTTAATAATTTATTTATTAAATATAGAGGACAGTTGCGAATTTTGACCACCTGGACATTTTTTAATCTAGAGTGGGAGAGAAGTAATTTTAAAGGAAAAAACAAGTAGGAGAATTTTCTTTAAGTTTATTCATTCAAAAAAAATGTAATTAATTTTATATGAAATACACTTTAAAGTAGGAAATAAGTAGCTTAAAAAATTGTATCATCTGCCCAATCAAGGAAACTGGTTGCCCAGATTAGGAAACCAATTTATTTAAGCACTATTAAAGTTTAAATAATTTTATTCTCAAATTCACATTAGCACACAATGCATGAACTCAAGTGTGAAATTTATGCTCTGTATCACTTCCTCTTGTCCTTTTGTTTCCTCACAAATGATATAAAACTATGTAACCTTAATTTTTATTCTATTTGAACCAAAATTCGGCGGTTTTTGTGTTCGCTTATTGTTAATAACTTGTTCCACACGCAATTTATGAAAAAAAACTAGTGGTGATAACCGCTTTCTGAGCTATTGCTGTAGTTAAGCTGTAGTAAGATAATAATCCCACTAATTTAAGCTGTCCAATTATTTAGGAAAATTTTCCACAAAACAGCAAACAATATTCTACTGTTCTCATTTTTAAACTATTGTAATAATATTATTGCTGTAAATTATAGCCAAACAAATTTCCTATCTGAGGATATAATGCATTTTCCTACCTTTGAAACAGCATAAGAGCTTTTCGTCTTTTGTTAAATTGATTAATTGATGATACCTAAACCTAAACACTTTTTCTCTAATTGTAACCACGTAGAACTTTTTCTTAAAAATGATTTCCGCACTTACCTCGTTACAATAAAATTTGCTTATTTTATGGGTCAAATATTTAATAGAATTAAAGTTACGATATCGGCGTAATCTAAGCCCCGCTCTGGTACGAATTCGATAAATTAAAACGGTTTGAAATGCGTTGCAACATTGAAATATTTTGTACATATAATATACAATGACATAATTTACAGCGTATTGCTGTAAATTATGTCAACAATGTTTTTAAAAATTTATTGAAATTAGAGACAAAAATTGTACGGCAGCTTAATTGATATCATTGAAAGGTAATTTTTTCCACTTTCAGATGGTGTATAAATTATTTTTGTGCTGTAATCTGTTCGGAAGTTATTAAGAAAACACGCTGAAATTTTGCTATATTTTTAATTAATTAAAATTCTAATTAAAATCACGAGAAAACGGCTCCGAGGTGCACATTCCCACCCTCCAAAGTATGTCCCTGCCAAAGTTCTTAGCTCTAGGTCCAGCGGTCTGCCCTGTAGAGCGCCAACACACAGACACATACACATTCTCCTTTATTATTAGTAGAGATAATGCACAAAACACACTGATGTCTGAAACTGACTTCTTTTCAAATACACCAGTTACTTTTATATTAACTAGGATCACATTCAAAACTTTTTATTCTTTATTTAAGGCTTTTCTAATTTATCTAGCTGGGTGCAATTATGTACCATATCGTCATAATTTCTTTACCCCTTAGAATATCGTTTGGTTCCTTAAAATCAAATTTTATTAGAGATTCGGCAAATTTTTCAAAAAGTATTGGGATCACATTCTTAACGTATTAATAAGGCGTATTCGTACGGCGAGCTGGTTTCCCACGATAATTAACTTGAATAGCCGTTGACTGTAGAAGCAATCCCTCGAACAGATAACTATTTCCAACTTTTCCGCATCAATTTATCTTAGGCATCAAGTCGACATCTCGAGTCCCAAAAAAAAAATCGGTACAACATTCTCATCTGACTTTTTCCTGTACCCTTCACTTCAGGGAATTCCCGACAAGAAACGACTCCAGTCAAGTGGGGGAAGGGGCACGGAAATTACAGCCTTCTGAGTGTGACTTCTGGTGGAAAGAGTGAACCAATCAGCTGGAAATATTTCCATAAAAACCATCAAATGGCATTCGCATTAATGACAGGCCTTTTTGCATCTTTTCCGCCCTTTCGTTACTCTTTTAAATAGTAAAAATATGCCCTATTTAAGTATTAGGTGCTATAGATACTTTTTTTCGGATTTAGAAGTGTTAAGCTATTTTCAAACAAAAAATTATCGGTTTATTTCTGCACAATTTTTAATGTATAGGTTTATATTTTTACGTATGTTGTTGAGGACGATTTTCCTGTTTTCTTCAAACAGGGATATATTTTGAAATACCTATAAAATCATTGCTTTTAGCACTTCAGAGGCTATTGAAAAATTATTGATATATGATTAGTTATTAAAATTTCATCAATGTAAATACTTACAACAAGCGCAAAATGTGCGAAGTGTTTTACATTTAAAATTGAAAATTTGGAGTTAATGGTAGATTTTGAAGCACTGCTGATCGATTGTTGCACTTTTTTTGCAATTGCCAAAATGAAATGTATGACAGTCTGTATATTTTAAACTAAAACTTAATCAATAAAGAAAAGCATATTAAAACTTAATTATTAGACGACTAGAGGTAGCGTATATGTTGATAAGCAATTAAAAGAATAAAATCGCAATTTCTGAGTATTTTTGGAACGCCCAGCATATATTTCGTTCCGCACCTCTTCAGTCTTCAGCGAGTTATTTTTAAAGCGAAAAAGATTTATCGTTTGGCTGAAGTACCTCTTTTTGTATTATTGTGACAGTAATTAAATGACCTAGAAAAAAATCGACACATATAATAGTTGTTCAATGTTCTTCAATGCACCGACTACTCATTAAAGTCATTGCAACCAAACGTCACTTTTAAATGTGTCAGAGGAAAGCAAAAGTAGTTCCTAGACGAAGGTAACTATTTACACTATTTTCACATTCATCTGTCTTACGGCCTCTCGAGACATATCAAATAAAAAAAAGTCCAAATCTGATAATGTCACTCTTCCCTCCACCTCCTGGGAATTTCCGCCATTAGGTAATTCGAGACACACGGGAGGAGGGGGGATAAGGAAATTAGAACTTTCTGTGAATGATAAGAGACAGAAAACGTGCAACAATCAATGCAAATGAATCTAGGAAATGAACGAATGGAATGTGGATTAGTGGCAAGTAATTTGCACTTATTTGGTCGATTTCTTTTTAAAGGAATGGGAATAAGTCGTTTTCAGAAGCATTAGATACTGGGCATTGTTTATTCTCAGTGAACAATGAAGTTTCATTTAACAGTGCAATTTTCTAATAACAGCAGAATTAACCCTTTTACACCCGCGACTACTTTTCAAACAAAAAAAATTCATTTAGCGAATAAAAGTGTTTTACTGAAGTTTTTATTATTATAAATATAAACGTAAGTTGCTGATGGAATGGAAATAATTTTTTGAAAGAATCCTTAAAATAAAATCAAGCAAAATATAAAACTTATAGTCTTCATACCGAAACAACATTAAACGATACAGATTTCGATTAGCCTTAGAGTATATAAATGTGGATTTAATGTAAAAGTAAAGATTTAATGATTAAAGATGATGTTACAGATAATATATTTACGATACAGCTCGTATCGAGATAAAGATTCCAAAGATTACAGAATTTTAATGTCCGTCTAATGCATTCAAACGGAATGGAATCTTCTATTAAAAGTTTACACATCCAGAGCAAATCTTGATATTCACAGTTGGGCTTCTCTTTAATTATTTCTCATCTACATGTTGCAAGAGTCTCTCGCAATCTCTGGCTCTAATCTATACTTGTTGTTCCTGTTGAAATGGCAAGGGTAGAGGGCACTGCTCTCGTAAAGTGTTAGTGTGGTGGTCCCACATAAATTTAAGTAGTCGTAGTATTTAAATAAAGTTTTATATTTATTTAACTACTGCGAATTATTCCTATTTTTCTGTTATAAGAATACAAAAGTAGCTCGGAGATAGAGAGCTTGTTTAATATCATATCATTTAAAACAATATAATGCTATGCCATACAATTTCCATACATTTTGCATATTACTATATAATATTGTAAAATTTTATAAAATATTACGAAAGTTTACAACATTATGTATAATTCTATGAAAAGCCCTAAAACGTCGTGAAATAATAAGCAATATTACATAATATTTTAAACTTTTTAACAAAATATAATTAGCTAAGGTATATGGTTGTGAAAACACTGATAATCCGAGAATATATTAAATACAAGAGATTAAGATAAAATGACGCAGAAATATATATTATAGATAAATTCAAGCGTGATTCATATTTGTGGTAATGATCTTTTTTTATCAATCCTTTCTTCCAATTCTGGCGCTTAATCTCTCCAACGGCCTAGAACTACCAGTTTTCTTAAAAATCTAGGCAAGAATACTTTTCCCGTCTTTTATGAGAAACCACAGCACCGTGACTTCATTAATAAACTGAAAATCACAAAACGCAAAGATTGAAATAAAACATCGCTATTCTTTGTTTTATGCCAAGGAAAATACTTTTCCGTCGTCTATAATTTTACTCTCTGGCCCAAAGCACAATTTTCGATGCCTAGCAACTAAAAAATCAACTTTCAGAACACTCTATCCTCCATAGTTTATATAAAGGGCCGAGCATTAAAGAAGTCACGAGACGGTAATGAAGAGGATGATATCTGTAATTGCCAGGTGCGTATATTTTAGAGTTTTATAAAAGGGGAAGGGAAAGCATATAATATTTTTGGCTCTAAGACTCTTTAGGGGCCAACTAACTATAACTATATAATATAACTGTGAAAATTTTCGAAATGAGTTCATGTTCTTAAGGACTTATCCATTGATTTTCCTTCTGTTATGGTTTTCAGCTTCCAAAGAATTCATCATCATTATTTTTTCCCTAATACCAATAGATACGTGAGTTTATGAATTATAAATCTTAACCATTCATTCTTAACTTCTTTTGGAAAGATAATAGCATCGAGAAAAAAATTTTTACAGTATATCTCTCCTAGGTTCTTCAATAATTGCAACTAAGAAAAGTTTTTAAAAAAATTATAATTGCTTTGAATATTTGCTGAACATCTCGTTGAAATCGAACAGTTTCGTACTATTATTAACTAGGTCTTCAATTTCTTTAGTATTTTCTAGTTTTGAAATTGAGTCAATATACTTCAAAATGTAGCAACATTTCAGGAAAAAATAGGGTAGTAAAATGCTTACCAAATTTTACAAAATAGAATTTTAAAAATTTTCAATAGCAAAAAATTTTAAATATTCAACTAAGAACTACATATTTAGGTTGGCAGGTTTTATGTCTTCAGCGTTGATTTCTATGACGAGGGAAAATATTTGTCTTCCATAGGCTTCCAAAGAACACAATTAACAACCATTTATTCTTCTAAATGATAATATTACGCAAAAATCTATCAACCGATTAATTTCATTAGTAACTATTGATTCCTTAGAAAGAGTGGAACTGATAGTTTCAAAGAAGAAAAATATTAATTTATTAGATTCCACTATAATAATAATGAATTATAAGTTAAAGACTAAAGAGTAGAAAATAATTAAAATGAAAAAATATCTACCTTTGAGGACACTAATAAAAGTGCCTTTTTAAAAACTGCTTTTATTAAATATATTCAGCAATTTGTTATCTCCCTCTGTGCATCATATAGCTTTAACAGCACCGTGTACTGAATGATTTAGGAGTTAATTTTTTAACACGGAATCGTCGAGGGCATAATTTGAAAAGTATAAATGGTACCAATTAATCAAGATAAAATTTGGTACCAATTCGACATTGGTTATAGATTCATAACGCTGTCAATAAGCCAGCTGACTTTATGCAAACCCTATATTTCTTATTATGATATAATTTTCTCTTGTAAACTTTTATAATTACAATATCTAGTTCACAATAAAAAGAATATTAGAATTGGGTATTGGTCTTTAATATTGTAAAAGTACTTCAAATTTTGATAGTATTGTATTTCCACAAAAATCAAGCTGTTCGCATACTTTTTACTTTCTCGTATTTCCTCCGAAAGACTCATAAAGAGTTCGTGGAGATTACTAAATTTTGTCATATACAACAATCTATACTCTGTCATTTATTAGTGCGAAAAGAACTGTATAAACGCAGTTACTGGCAAGTCATTTTTAAACTTCTGTGTCAAATTCGCAGGTTTAAAACTCAATTCCAACAATAGTTAGATACAAATGTAAGAATAATGGAAATTTAATTCGTGTCAGACACAGGACTCGAAGTACCTGAAATCACCAATTATTATCTGCAAAGTTCAAACATATACTAATTTTTGAAATATATTTATATATGTGTAACAAGAATGCTTTTGGGTAAACGTTAGATGCACTACATAACTTTAAAACAAGATATAAAAAGTAATAATTTTTTATTATGTTCGTTTGTTATTATACATTGAAAAATACATTTTCATTTCCTTAGAAGTAATTTTATAATTATGGTACAGGGAGCTCGGAAAATATCTGGCAAAATTTTAAAGAGGGATAGAGGAGACCAAAATAAGCATTTTTTGTCATAGAATGTTAGTCCGGAAATGGCTTTTTTAAGCGCTGGGCGCAAAGAAAATACAAAAGATGAAAGAAAGACATGCAAATGGATTTTTTAAAAAATAAACCTGTTTAATGAGATCTGTTTTAAAGCAGATGCTGAAACGAGCGACCACCAATACGACCACACGCTTCACACCGTCGGTGCACAGATGACCGTACATTTCAAAGATGACAGGTATATTTCTAACATCTCCAGCAGCAACAGACAGTCTGTCGAAAAGATCTTGTTGGGAGTCAATGGGGGTATCGTAAACGGTGTTTTTCAAATGCCCTCATAAAAAGAAATCTAAACATGACAAATCTGGTGACCGTGGTGGGCAACGAACAGTTGCACCTCGACCTATCCAGCGGTTTGCATACGTCGTGTCCAGGTAATTCTGGACATCAGTGCTAAAATGTGAAGGAGCAACATCATGTTCGAATCAGATTCTGCTTCAAATAGATGCAGGGACTTCGGTCAGTAATTTCGTCAATGTCTCTTTCAGGAAGATGGACTACGTGCGTCCGTCCAAGCGCCGTACTGCATTCCACCGTATTCCATTACACCCTTTAATACTAGAATGTAATGAAGCTCCATTAGTAATGGAGAAAATGTCATTTACGGACACACATTCTATGACAAAAAAGGCTCATTTTGTCCCATCTATCAACTTTTAAAATTTTTCCACCCTGTATTTACAACGTTTTTTCAAATAGTCAATTTCCTAACATTAATTTTGACGCGAATTGCAAAAATTATATTAGTAGTAAATTATAACAGTATTGGAATTCAGAACTAAGTATATCTAGTCTCTTGAACAATTAGACAAACTATACATTCCGAAAATCAGAATATACGATGCACATAATAAGTAATCAGCTGAATATTTTACTAGCAGTTGGGTCCTAAAATTTATCTGATATAACTACAGAAAAATCTCAGATAAAAGAAAATTAAGTTAATTATAATAATTCCTGCCTCTTGCTAATTGGTGTAATTGCAGTAATCGATTTACGTCGGCAATTTCCATGGTAACTTTAGTTGTTACTTGAGGCGAGATCGAATCTCAATAGGCTTGGGTGATCTAAATTTAATCGGTTACTGTAGTGCGGTTTTGGAAGAGTTTAGTAAGTAATTTTTTAAAGAATTCCAAATGGGACTGATGTTCATGGATGAGTTCTTAGAAAAAAGAAACAAACATATTAACGAAACTTTCTCAACTTTTAATACCTGGCACTCAACCTCTACCATCAATTTCAATCATGTACATCTTCTTATTTTTCTGAAAACTCCGTTCGCTTTTTGATCATTTCTAATGAATTTTGCTTTTTCTTCTAATGATTTAAAGTTTATAGTTTAACCCATTTTTATAAAGGTCAATACAGTTCTCCAAACTTTTGCGTCTGTTTTAACCACACTTGCTCCCAATCATTTTTAAATAAATATTTTAAGGTTTGGAAATTGGCGGGATTTTAAATAATTAATATTAAAGTTTGTTTGTGATTCTTATATTTGTATTTAATATTCTAGGATTGCATTTTATTATTGTATTAAGACAAATCAACTTTTTTCCATTTTTCTTGTTTCAAAAAATTTGGTTTTCAGATCTTTACATCATGTTCTCATGGCTCCTCTCAGGGTATTTTATACCCTTCTCCTTTAAGATGATTCGCCACACAGATTGAGATTAAGAGAATGATGGATGTTGCAAAATATAAGATTGCATGTTTTTCACTTTTTATCTCTAATTAGCTTGCAGTGGTATTGATATTGATGTGGAGGATTTATTTTTAGAGACATCTTTATTTATTTAAACGCAAAGAATTTAAAAAAAGAGGAATTGCTTCGAAATCAAATTATTAAACCAGGAAAAAAAAGACACTTTTCCCCAATGTGAAAACAAAAATGCTTCCTAAAATATATTTTAATATATATTAGTAACATAAAATGAATTCTGATATAACTAATTTAAAATAACTTTAACTGGAATATGAGAGCAGAAAATTTAACGAAAATCGGTGTAAATATTTACTTAAGATAAAGGGAGACCACATATAAGAAGGCTGAGAACTGTTTACTTATAAAAAGAACAGAGTAACTTAAACCTGGTGTCCCAGAAAAGACTGCTTGATTTTGAAATAAAATAACTCGGCAACAGACATCGATAGAAGAATGAAACCAATGGCATATTCAATTTGAAAGGTGTAAGATTTTAGTACAGAAATTTCAGAATAAGTTTCAAATGTCGCCAGCAGGTGGTGCTATACGCTGCAGTCGTCACAATCGATTCAAAATGTGCACCTTTAGCGACACAGAAATGGCGCATACGAAGAATAGAATTTTCAGTCACCTTCTACAATGGGTCAACGGAAATGGTGGCACTAAACGGTAACTAAATTTGAAACTTCCAGAATAGATTTCTTGCTTTAAATCATTCCACATTTACTGGAACCTACTTATTTAGATAGGCCTCCATATTTCCCTGATCTCACTCCCTGCGACTGCCTCTCGTGGTCACAAGGAAATTCACTGTTTTCCAGAACAATCCTTGAACACTGCTCAAGATTAAAGAGATGGTCTATGGGGTATGCGCTTGTATTTTCATTGACACACTACAGAGGACGACAGAAAATTTCATTATTGGTATGTGTCATATCTGTCCCGCGAAAAGTGCACACTTTAAATCGATTTTGATGGGATTGAAACGATTACTTGCAAAGTACGCTTTATAGCTTCTTTCTGAAACTCCGACTACAGTGTATAGTGCCACCTGGTGGGAAAACTTGTAAATAAGTCTGTATCAGATTTCTATGGATCTCAAAATAAATATACCAGTGATAGGAATCTGCTGCCTTTTTGAGTCTCTTATGCGGTCCTGCCAGTTATTTACAAGTTGCGTTGAAATAATATACTTGTCTATAATACAATAATAATTACAGAACAATAACCTTTAAGATTATTCTCGGACGAACTTTTGCCCAACTGCCGACTGAAATTTAATGAGGCTTTTCAGTGCATAAAGTTTTCCCACCCCTGAAATATACCATTGGTTTAATTCTTCGATCCATATCAGTTTCCGAGTTATTTACTTTTAAACTCAGGGACTTTATGGGGACACCTTTATGAACAGCATGTAAATTTGAATTAGAACACTTAAAACCGTTTAATATGCAGGGATAGCACGAATATTTTCCCGGATTACAAAAATTTAGTCACCAAAAGCTATTATACTTAAATATAAGTTTATTATTGAAAAATGTAGATACTATAATGGAGTTTGCAATAAGATCAATTATCTGATAATTATTTTTCTAATAAATTTTGTTTCGTTTTGACTGTCTTCCGATTAATCTTAGAATTTTAAAAAAATCTATAGTAAAATACCTTTTGTGTAGCTTTACCCGGATTTGTAAAATGTGGTTTCATTTTTATTTACACTGAATGCATATTTTCTATTTCCTAGTTATTTCTAATAATGATATAATGACAGCTTTCGCAATTAATATTATTTTTCTTATATCCACTATCTTCTAAATTTGCTACGCTCTTTCACATTCATCTCATATTAATTTTCAAACACAAATCGTAAAAAGAAACTTCACAAACTATTTTGTAGCTTTTTTTTTCTTTTTCAATCTATGAATTCAAAAATTTTAATGAGCCTGTTTGTATTGGAAATTTAGAACTAAAATTCATTCAATAATCATAACATAGCCAAAACTTATCTTTCTTCCAAAGACTATACAAAATATTATGCAACTTACTTTCTTTATATCCAAAAGAAGAGCCACCTTATTTATGTGTTCTTTTTACTGTAATTATTAAAGTACCTTTATTTGAAACCTTTACTCAGATCAAACCAAATGCGAAGATTGTTTCTTACTACATTATCTTTTCCATTCATTTCTGAATTTAGCTTCTAAAATTCATTTTGCTTTTTGTGGTGGCAACAAGGTCTTGGCATTGGTATGGGTATGACATTATTTATTCTTGATTGGTTTCTGAATTATCCTGATTGATTTCTTTTTTTCTAATTATTTCATTCCATGAAATTTTCTGCAGACGATTCTCTATCCACAAATTTTTACATTGAAATTTCCCAATTTTCTTTTTTCTTTTCGTTTATCAACGCCATTTTTTTATTTAAATTTCCCTCTATATTTTTTCGTTTTGCACGAAATAACCTGTCTGATTATATTATTATAGAAGACCTCGAGTTTGCTCAGATTATATGCAAATCAGAGAGAAAGGAAAACAATTGCAATAGTTTTAATTATTCAGTTTTCTTCTGTTGCTGAAGGAATTTTACGATTGATGATTTATTTAAAGTAGCATAATATTTTAATCTCAGATCAGATCAAACGGAATAATAATAATCAGAATCAGATCAAACGGAATAATATATAAATAGGGTTTTTTTCTGACTATAATTAGATACACTTTGGAAAACATTGTTTCACCCGTTATTGCATTAATTTGGAATTGAATTAAAATTCATTAAGGATTTGTTAAAGATAAACGACTGCTTATGGAACATCTTCTTGCTAATTGAAATCACAATTCGTACTTTATTCGTTTATAGTCGCTCAAATAAATGTTACAAAATGTTATAGATGGAAACAACTACTTAGCCTTCAAAACAATTAATATTTCAGATGTTTTAAATAATGATCGATGATGAAAGAAATTTAATAAGAAAACATTTATCTTGAAAATGCAATGGTCTTCATAACAGTTATGCTTGAAGGAAATATATACATATCATTTATGCAGAGAGTTTCTTAAATGAATTTATAAGCATATATGTTACCAAATTTTGCGCAAAGATGTAATTCGATTGTATTAAATGGACAAATAAATAAATCAATTATGCAGTGATATAGTTAAATCGCATCATATAAATTAATTAACGAAATCTATATACCCGGAAAAGTGCTGAGTAAATACTGTGGGTTTGCCTCTATTTTATTACCTGGCATGTATTACCAGAATAGCTTGGCCCGAAAAATTTATTAAACTCTTCTGTGTAAAAAGACCACTCGGAAAAGGAACCGGGAGAACCTTAGAGATGTGTCAACAATGCTGCAATTTCTGAGATATTTGAATAATCTCCCCTTTCTTTGACTTTCAGGTTGCAGGTTTAATTATAGTGTTTGAGAGAAACATTCCTATTCTTTAGGAATTTATTCTGTTTTCATTAAAGGTTAGATGCGTGGTTTCTGAAAAGACTCTTTTATATGTGTTTGATTATTTTTATTCAAATACAATACTTACGAGATTAATATATTCAATGGAAATAAAAACAAACAGGGAAGTGATTTATTTACATAAACTAATTCCTTTTATATGCAGAAAATTTTGGTTACTTAGGACAATCTGGTATAGTATAGATTGTGAAAGAGTAAAATCAGTGACGGAAAAGGATGTGAGATGCTCGGAAATTAAGAACTGTTTAGAGCTAGATTAGAGAGGTATTGCCGTTGGGTGACATATTTATTTTGATGTAGATGCGGTTGGGTTATATGTAGTACATGCTTACAAGTTTATGGTAGATAAAGTAACAAATGTAAGCAATTACTTCTTTATGCAATTTCGTTGATTTATACTTGGCTTAAACTAATACAGTCAAAACTTTTATTTCACATTTTAGTTGCCATAAGTAAATTTAAACATTTGAAAATACTAATGAAACAATACAAAAACTAATAAATAAAGCATAAAATAAAGCTTTTCTCTTAAAAAATGCATTTTTCGAAGTCACGAGAAGTAATTCTTAATTTCTACAGAAACAAATATATGAATATACGCAAAGAACTTCGAATGAAACCTTTCTCAACATTTATAAAATCCCAAAACTTTCGTCTTTGTTTATCGGACATATAGTTCCTCATCGGGAATTGCTCTACAAGTGCATATTCACTAACATGTAGCTTGCACCCTTTCATTTTTTGTTTTTATGTTATTGGTTTAAAAATATTTGGATGGTCTCACAATCACCTTCTAAAACGAATTCTAGATGATAAAGGCCATGATAGATCGTTCTTCTACTATGAAAATATTGTGGGGAAAAAACCATCTACATCCTTTTTTAACCGCCCATGGTTATCCAATCCCCTTTTTTATCTACAAGATGAGTCAACCCATTGGGTATGGAACAGTTAAACGGCCGACCGAGTTCAGACCAAGCCCTAGGCCGGAAATAAATAAGGAAATTAATACAAAACAGTGTATCCACATACAGTACCAAACTACATATCACTTAATACAAAAATAATCACAACATTCAATTAAATAATAGTGGAAATCCTGCCATTAACATAAACCTAGTGAACAATCACAATAAAAGAAAAAGAAAAGAAATCTATCACTTTCAAGCAATACATAATACGTTACAAATACAATAGAATACAAAGTCAGTATAATCAAAAATCAAAAACGCCTCAACTGCAACGAACCACTATAAATCACCCACAGAAAAAATCACCTGTTAAACACACACACATGAAAATTGGCAAAACTAACACCTAGAGTGCCTCAGAAGTCGATTTTACAATGCGTCTCTTTGAATATACTTCGTACATCACAAAGTAAAAACCTTCTGGTCTATCGCGCCTACCAGAAAAAGGAAAACGATAAGCTAATGAAGGTTTCAGAACAAATATTTGAAGAGTTCTCAAAAGTTGAGAGGAAATATTCTTTAGAATTTCTACACAATAATTGTCATATTTTTATTGTTTCCTGAGCAGTGATATCTGAACAAGTTTCTTCGCTTTCAAATTTATAATATGCTTCAAGTATGTCAAACGAACAAATATCTTCTTAAAACGATCCGTAAACAACTTCATTTAATATCCGTCCTCAAGCTGCATAATTAAACCACTAAATTTACTTTGTATAGCACATCATTTCTGTCTTTGAATGGAAGATTCATGTTACAGAAGCTTAGATTCATTTTTGACACCAAATGCAATTTCTTTAGAAAATGCATGTTAGGCAACTGTTTCTCAGGTTTGTTTACTTTACAGAGGTAGCTTTGTAATCAAATTGAGAGTAAACATGGTTTATCTGGAAGGAAGATGTTTGGAACACTGTCTGTGTTTCATCTGGCTTAGAAAAGACCCCAACTTTATCACAAATGTGTTTTGTGTTCTTAATGTTATTTCGTAGATTCGTCAGTGATTAGTTATTTTATTACATTGGTTTATCTGTGCCCCAAGAAAGGTCTATTATTTTTCTGTGACTACAGCTTTATATAGACGAAGTACATTATAATAAACCATAAAAATGTTTAATAAATGCTCTTATAAGTGTAATAAAATGCAAAAAATAATTTTTTCATCAAAAGTTGGAAATCAGAACAAAATCTTAAACGCGTGAGGCATTGATAGAAATACTGTAAGTAAATTATAATTTTAAATATATTTATAATATTTTTAATTTTTAAATAATTTTCAAGATTTATTTTCCTTATGATTCCTTTCATTACGATTTAGTTTCCTTTTCGGTATTTTTCATATCTCTTTTATGTTATTTTAATTGTGTGCAATATTTTATTTTTAAGTCTGATTACTGATTTCAGCGTAATTTCTTTTAAATTTTATTTACTTCTTAGGAATTTTACAATATTTAATGACTCATTCTCTATTAGGAGTATTGATTTTAATTATTTGTGATAATTATAATTAGGTCAGAGATTTTTTGGTTTTTAATTTTGTCTATAGATCAGGTAGCTTTGTTTCATTTTAAAGTTAAAAAGCTGTGTAAAAATTCTATCTTTACAAACTTGAAACAAGCCAAGTTAAAAATTTTTAAAAAGTGTAAAAACTTGGGATATTTCAATTTTTGTGTTTAGATTTTGTATAATACTGTATATGAAATTATTACTTATTATATAGTATATGTATATGTATATATAAAATTTGATATATTAAGAAAGCGTGTTTATTTAAAAAAACTTTTTTTCATTATTTGAAACTTTTTATTCATTAATAAATTTCGCAATTCATTTTTGTAAACTTTATAAAGCCTTGTAATAAATTTATTGTTCAATTCACTAGCAAATTGCGCCTTTAATATGGAATCAAAATTTAACTCAAGAATGAGTTGGTAATTAAAGTATTAAATTTTTAAATATTGTATTGTGATCAGGAATATAAAATTATACAAACTTCCAGAGCTTTTTATCACATCAGGAGCTGTGTAAAAATTCCATCTTTACAAACTTGAAACAAGCCAAGTTAAAAATTTTTAAAAAGTGTAAAAACTTGGGAAACTTCTCTTGACTGTGCTATATACTTTAATAGAAGAATGTCGTTGCTAGCATGTGGCCAAAAGTGGGTTTTCGAATATTAATTTCTAAGTACCATTAAATTTGCACAAAAGCGTCGTAAAAGTCTTATTCCACAAACAATATGTCATCGTTTCCTTTTTTATATTTTTCGAGCAGAATTTTGGAAAATATAATGCCACGAAAGCAATTTCCATGCTTTCTGAAAAATTAAAAACGATGTTTTTTAATGATACCAGTTATATTGCCGTCATTAATATTTCTCTCTTAATTTCTGCAGTTTATCAATCTAATTATATATGCAATAACCTTCTACCAAATAAATTTATTTAATATTTGTATATAATTGAGAAAATGTAATGCTTTCTTACCTTATGAATGTCAATAATTATAAAGAATGCAAAGAGAACTTAACCATTTATATAAACTCATTCGTCCATCTCTATTATTCTGTTTATTTAAGTTTAAGTAGTCTTTCCAACTGCATAGACGAATATGATTCATAAGCTGACTCAAATTTCATCTGAAATCTTTTTTCATAATTAAAAATACTGAAATTTGTTCATTTATTCTAACGCTTCCATCATAAAACTTGAAAAAAAGTCTACATCAAATTACACGTTTTCTAAGTACTTGCTTAAAATTAATGATAACGCATGGATCTCAAAATGAAACAAGGAACCTATTAAACAAAGCAAAAACAACTTCTACTTATGGGTAATGATCAGCTATAGCGAAGGAAGAGAAATTTTTATATGTGTTCGTGGATAAGTTGATGTTGAGTTTAAGAGGTTAAGTCGATATATTAAAGTGGTGATTTAATCGGTTTTTAATTAATTGTTATAAGCCGAACATCCCGCTTAGAATGAGAGGTTTCTTATTTTACAAGGTTGTTTCGTGTTAATTGAAAACAAAAGAGAAAAGAACCGACGTTATTCTAAAACGAAGGAGGACTTATTGCGCTTTTATCACTGAGTATTTTATCATTGGATGTTGTAGAAAGATAGCAGTATTTTGTGAGTTCCTGATTTTTGAGGAATTATAATTAGATATTCATTGATCTTAATGTTAAGATAATTTCTTCCAGTTTTAAACAGTTCAGTAATGGCTTTTAATTGATTGTAAAGACAAAAATAAATATTCATTTTTTTAAAAAAATCAGTAATACAATTTCAGTCTATTAAATCTCTTGACACCATTAAACTGTAAAAGCCAACAGTTTTCAGACATTTTTTACTTGAGAATCAGTTTTCCACAGAAATTTCAGTTGTTTTCTTATATGTAATTTTGGGTGAAAACTGGCCTCATCCAATGAATTGTCAAATTTTATAGCATTAACATTCAAATATCTTATCTGTCACTTCTTTGCGTATTGCGTTACTTCAATGTTTAGGGATATATTTATTTCTCTGTTACTAAAGAATGTGTTCTTGATTTTCAACCTTAAATTATTATTTATTTTCCTTCGATGTTTTTTGTCAATTGGTTTACTTCATTTGCAATAAATGTTTGAGTTTTTCCGTTTTTTAATTTCTTGCCTCTCAGAGGGGGATCTATGTTGATTGAGAAATAAAATGTAAATATTAAACAGAAAAATTCATAAATTGATGTAAATTAGATTTCACTCTTCTCCTTTTGATATTACTCGCCTTATTTTGAATGAGGTGATCATTCAAATTTGGCAAACTGAATAAAAATAAAATATTGAATTATTATTTTTTATTATTTTGTAATTATTAAATTACCCCTCCCATAAGAGACATCAAACCTACCATTCTAAGGACACCATAATTAAATAAAACGAAAAACGCCGCATCAAGTATTCCTGTTTCAAAGCACTTGCTTAAAATTAATGATAATGGAAAGCAACATTAAATGCAGCCGCAATCATTAGCTCATACTTTAATATAAATAGGAAACACAGTTTGCTCTTACCAGTAAATGTTTAACCGAAAGTCTATCATTTAAAAAAATATTATTTTGCGTGGGGAATGTTAAATTAAGGGGTCAACGTGTTTGACAACTTCAACAAGAATACAACATTATGAGTTTTTAATGATTTACATTTAATTCGACATGCAGTAAATAATGACGAACTTTGTATTTTCTAGACTTTTTTAGTTAATTGTAGGTATAAACCCTTATATACTTTTGATCAAATGAAGTTTCCTTGTTGAATTTTTGGGATAATGGGTTTAAATTATCAGCTTGTGTTTAAAAATTCGAACAGTAGTTGGCAATTTTGTGTTTTTTTAGTGTTGTACAAAAATGAACAAAACTGGCTCTTAAGAAAGTTGTTTTCGGTTTTTTTAATATTGGAAAATTAATTTCCAGTACAATTTAAATTCTGTAATTCGCAGCCATGCTTATTGCATCACTTACGTTTCTATATTTTTAATTTGATTTTGAGTAATTTAACAATAAAATTTTAAAAACGTTTATTTATTATAATTTTTATTGTAAATGGGATAGTAAATTTATGAAGGAATTGATAATAAAAATTAAATTTTAACAAATTAAATTACCATAATTATTTTTATAAATTAATTAAATAGTAATTATATTTTCAATTAAAAATAAATAGCATTTGTTTTTTCTACTTTTAGAATTTAATTTAAAATTTCATTTCAAAATCTTATTTTAACCCTTCGTAGGTGTATGGTACAATTTGGGAGGGGCGGCGTATGAAGAACGCCAGGTCATTTTTATCCTCTGCTTCAAATTTCCAACCATATTTCATACTTTATTACTATAAACTGCTCAAGAACCGTAATAGAGAGAAACGGAAAGGAAAAATGACAAGTAAACTGGAAAAAGAAAAAAATGCATTCGGCATACATTGGAAAAACAAGTATCTCCCACGAAAGAACTCTAATTTTTCGTCGATCGTGAATTGCTCACCAGTTGTTTCACTGAAAGAGTAGAAAAATAATTTCAGTATAACTAACTCATCGGTTTTTCTGTGTGTTCCCCTCTTCGGGAGGCACAATAAATTTGCTTGGCATACTTGGAGGAGTGGCGTACTGAGCTTGCCGACGAGACGCTAGCACAAATTAATGCTTAGAATGGAAGGTGTAAGTCAAACTGAATCAATTGGTTAGCCTCATTGTACTCGGGGGATGTTCCTATTAGGTTAGAAGGTGGAAGAAGCTCAGGAAAGAACAGTCGAAAATTCAAAGGAGAAAAATCTCAGCCCTTCCCACGGAGGGTTACAAAACATTTTTCATATATTCCTCGCACTCACTTACATAATTTAAACAGTTGCGATAGTAGTGCAAACAAATTAAAGAAGATTCTGACCTCTAATCCGAAATCTAGTAGCATGACAATGTTTTGAGCTTGATACGTATATCTTGTCTTCATCTGGCTCAATTGCATCAGCTGTTGCATTCTCTACTTAATGATTGTTAAATCGGGCAATTTACAAAAAGAATGCTAACCTTAGCTATGCTGATGTTATTTAAAACGAAAGGGAAAATTCTAGATTGAAGGTAAGGACATTTTTTTAATTAGTTGTTTATCATAATGTTAAAATTTCCAAATGCACGAGAGTGAAGGATTAGATGAAACAATAAAATCGGTTTAGTTTCATTCAAAGTGAATAAAATTGAAATCACTGGAAAGCTAATTTTTTAAGTTTTAAAGTGGGATGAAAACGTTTTTGTGCATTAGTATGTTCAGAAGTTATTGAATAACTTTTAATAGATTAAAAACCCTTTCATAGTGGACACCTACAACCCAGAATCATACCCTACTCTACGTGCCAAATTTGGTAGCTCTAGAACCAACGGTCTGCTCTGTAGAGCGTTTGGAACGACTTTTGCATCACACAATTTACAGCCTAAATTTCGTGATGATCCCAGTCTAAGATCATTAACGAGTTAATAATATCTGGTATACAGGGGTCGCTTCGAACTTCCAATAAATTTGAAAATTTTTAACCTTTCAGAAGGCGAGCGTATGTGAGAGACACGCTTTTGAAGAATTTCGTTTTATATCTTTCTACCAGAAGGTGCTACGAAAGCAAGTGTTTGGCTGTTCTTCCTGCTCCTTTAGACGAACTTTTAGTCATCGTTTGGAATTCGAGGCGTTAATAGGACTCCGCGAATCTTGTATTCGCATTTTAGAGACACGCTTTAGAAACAGTGAAATGACTATAAAAATGACATCTTGCTTTTTATATCTAAATTTCAATTGAGTTTTTACTTCCATATTGTCTACATTTTTATACTACAAATGTAAATACGTCGGTTGAAGAATTGGTGGTTCCATTTTTTTGTTTTCACGTCCTTCATCTAATTCTTTCGTCATTTTATATTGTTTTTGTGTTTTATGTTTACATGTTTTCCATTCCTTTTTAAATAAAAATTGTTTAAAATAATTGTTACCCAATTACAACCTAATTTTAATAATTACCCTTTTAGAAATTGATATTTTGCAATAGCTTATCTAGGAAATACGCTCCACCTTTCATGTTGATATAGAGAAACAGATTGTTATTCGATCTGCCCTTCAGCCACATTAAGCGGGACAATTGTGATATACTCTATTTATAAATTTCAAATATTTTTGAATATGCTTCGAGAAATAATTATTGAAATAAAAATAAGAAAATTTCGATTCTCTATTTTGCCCATATGGAGATGGTGCTCTTAAAAAGATGCAAGTACATGGAAGTGGTAAAAATGCCTTGATTTCCATAATTTGCAAAACCCCAAATTCGTGGCAGGTCAAGAGAAATTATTAAAAAACATCAGTAGAAGGAGTTCTAAAATTTGAACTCCTGATATTAAAAAGCTAAGAACCAACCGTCTTACCATAAGTTGTGCCATTGCCATTAAACCGGTTCGGTTGCCGTAATGGCATCAGGTCAAGGGCGCCCATATGATAGTTTGTAGGGGGGCCTAGACCTGGGGGTATGGAATATTTTTAATATTTTGGAAGACGAATGGCGACTTGTTAGTAGCCATAGAAAAGTTCCAGTTCCGACCCTGTTAAAAACTTTGCCTTGTTACTAAGATATTAGGCCACGGTGCTCATACTCTATGAAAAGGAATAACACGTTATTTTAACTACTTTATTGAAACCAGTGAATATTTAGCAACACAAATGCAGGAGAAAAGTCCTTATACTTTAATACAGAAAACAAACAAAAAATGTACACCTCGTAAGATTTTACACTGGTATTGATATAAAAAGCAAACTGCAAGGTAAATTATCATGCGTAGGTTAGTTTATGGATTTGACACTAATATTTATCTGAAAAAGCAAAATGTAAATTTATTTTCTTCTTGCCGAACAAGTCAATCACTTTGTCCTCGAAACCAAAGTTTTTTGCTCTTTTCCGCGGAGGACAAAAATGTCCTCCAAATTCAAAATTTCAACTCGCATTTTAGGTTTTAGAACATTAATTATTTTTCGACTTTCAAATCATTTTCTAGAAAGAAAAACACATGACTACACAATATTTTTTCCTTTCCCTGAGAACTAGGGGGGCGCTGCCCCACCTTGCCCCCGGGCATGGGCGCCCATCATCAAGTACGGGGGCATGGAGCGGTGTTCTGTACCATAAGTTTCTTTTTATCAAACAGTTCGTTCTGCTTCAAGGTTGCCATCAACAGTTTCATCATCAGGACATTAGAAGAGGATTAGAGATATCTATGATTTTGCAGACATTTAAAAGTTAAGGAATTTCTAAAGTATTTGTAGGACCTATAGTGGGGAAAGGTGACTATAATAGAATACATTAAACTACAATGGAATATAAGAGACTTCTAAATAATTTTCATCAATAACTCCGCAATATCTTTTATTTCTATGAGAACAGATCTCAGACTATGAAAAGATTAAAGTGTCATTTCAATCATTTTGAGATTATTGGATTTACTGTGAAATTCGGTAAATAAATTTTATGAAGCATGAACGGTTTTGCTTTTATTTAGGACTTACTGTGAAATATGATTAGCAAATCACTTTTCATATTATTTCCTCTTTCTTATTTATTAAGTAAATTTTATTCTATGAACTTTTTAGTTTTTAAAAAAAATTCTCATTGAAAATCTTAAGTGAAAGTAAATGTAGCTTATATATTTTATGTGTTTATTTTAATATGCTCATTTTATATGTTATTATTTGTACTAAGATTCTCTCATCATTTGTTTTCTTAGATTATATTATTATGTATTTAGTCAATATTCAGTGTTAGTTATGCTTAATTTAGCTGTTTATATTTCACATTTATGTAAAATCGTGCAAAATTTACCTAGACTTACAAATTGCGTGGGGAGCTTCTGGGTTTTATGTAAGGAATGTGCATTGCTTCCATGATGTGTTCATTAAATATATTATGCAGGAATCACAATGGTTTGTGAACATGAGAATATGTAAAGGAATTTAGTTTTGAATATCAACCCCCCTGATTTAAAATTAACGACAAGTTTCCCTTTGATATCCTCAATGAAAACAATAAAGTGAAAATATATTTAAAACATATTTTATAATTATCAATAAGGAATCTCATTCATTTATTATAAAGGTTATAACATTTATTTTAAAACAAAATAATCGCCACTAAATATTCACGTTTCAGACCTCCTACTTAAAATAAAGAATGGTTAAAAGTTCCTGGAATCAACCCGTAATCATTAATGGACTCATCCACGCAAAGCAGATGCTATTTCCACATATCGGACTATGCCCACCCTAATGCAAAGGGTAATTTCTTTTAATTATTTTTTAAGTGTTTGAGTAGAAATGGATGTCGAATTTAAGCGCATCTTCAAATAACGTCCGGATGGGATAATTGGACTTAGGACGGTAATTAATTCATCATTAATTGATAAGCCCAACTTGGGTTAGATAATCGAATGTTTTTTATTTTGTAGGGTTTCAGGGCTTTAAAGGAATAATCATGGATATAATTTTATTCAAAGCAAATCATCTTTTTCCGTTTTCCTAGCATTTGTATTTACGTTGTTCTGTTCTGCAGAGATTTGAAACAATTATCATCCTTATTTGCATTAAATTGTACTAAAATAAACTCAAATCTCAGTATTAAGATTTAAATGCTTTCTTCATTGAGACAGAAAAATATAGGGACAGGGAAAATATCCAAACGTATAAATTTCTTCCAATCAAAACTGTAGAAATTACACATCAACTGAAGGTGAAACTACATTATATCACAGCATTCATTTAAATAGTTCAGAGTTTTAAACGTATTTAAATATTTAAAAGTAAATCATGTATCTCAAAATATTTTCATTGTAACCCTCGGGGTCCCAATTATTTTCATCTTATAATCTTTCAGGTTAGAAAAACTAGCTTTTAAAGTGAATAAGCCGTACTTGTTAAAATTTAATCATATGTCTGAAAACTAGATTTTAAAGAGAATGTACATATAA
>BGPR01010077.1:0-54181 GCA_013235015.1 Araneus ventricosus
TACAAATAAAATGATTAACAAAACGAAAATTATTGTAATTTGATTCATCGATTCTGTTTCCTTGCTTTTTTTATTTCCTAATCACTCTAACAATCTACATGATATTTTCCTCAACAGCTCTCCTCACATCCGATTGGCTCGTTCAATAGTGACGCAGACAAAATGGGCGGGGTTACTTTAAGCTCCGCCCAGCGTTAGAGACATATCTGGGCTTTTCTATTATATATTATTCGAGATTTCGCTTTCATTATATTTGCAGCCAAACTTTTCGACACCAGTGCATTTCGAGCCCTGTCATGATATCAAGTGGCATTTTGTTTCGAACATTTCAATAGGCAATAATTACCCATTTTAAGACTGAAGCGCATAGTAATGATGTTTAAAAAAATCGCAATAAAAGGCTTGATCCCTCGTACATTGCCAGGCTTACATTACACCACACTTACATGTGGGATGACCGAAATGTCAGAGCTACTGCGGATAGTCTCACTTTTTTAAATGTGCAGGCCATTCCTCTCGAAAGACCCTTTCAAGAAATCTTTATGAATACATCTTTAATTTCGCTTAAGGATGTCCTTAACTTCTTTTAAAGCATTTTTATTGGAGTTTAGAGTGGTAAGTCACCAGATTAATTTTGGTTTGATTTAAAGCAGTGAAAGTTGCACAACCTATAACTCAACCTTTTAAGAAACTTTTACAAAATTCGAAACAAATGCGGATAGTTTTTTCAGTTCCTTTTTTAACGCAACCTACTACATGTTTATTTGGTGTTTGACTGAACAACCGTGTTTTTTTCCTCACCCACCGTGTTTATTTTTACTGAATAACCTTGTTTTTCGATTAAACAAGCGTTCTTTTATATGACAATAATTTTACTGCTTTCTTGGAAAATCTTTATCTTAGAAACATTAAAATATATTAACTTTTTTTTCTGTTCTCCCTAATATCAAATGTCTTTTTAAATTTCATATCTGTAAATACTTTGGAATGCATGAAGTTCAGAGAGGATATAAAATTTTTCGCAAACTTTTTTGTGTATTGTAATAACAATACTATTCTTCTGTCTATTCATAGTGTCCTATGTCCATTCAACCGGTTCAATCGCTGTAATGGCGTAAGGTACGGGGACATGAAGCGGCGTTCTGTCTATTCATAGTTCACATTACAAATACTTATACCTAAGTACTTATAACAGGATTCTCTGAAAACATATATTGTGGATTTAACATTTATATAACTTTTTGAGATAGTTGTATCATCCTTAATTTCTAAAAACTCTATTACACGTATGTGACAGACTTAAAATCTATTCCAATTGAATTCCAAAACATCTTGATCTGTGATGGGCGTTTTCCCAAGAGACCCTGGTAGTGGAAGAATAAATCATATCTGAGCGAACACTGACGTTGTTTCAAGGGGAAAATAAAAAGCATCCGTTCAAATTTTCGACGGCATAAAAGAGATTTAGCAGTAAGCGATATAAGGAAACGCTGCAACTAAACTAAATTTTAAATAGATCAAGCGTCCAGCCAAACCAAAAACAGAGAGAGGAGTTTTGAATAACTAAAACAAAAGTACGATGTGATAACATTAGGGAAAAGAAAGAATAAATATTTTACCTACCAAAAGGATGGATGTTGACGTGGAAATGTTTGCGGAGGGTCACGGTACAGACTGGCGCTGAAGGGGTATGAACAAGGTATCGAGTTACAAGTCTCGCCCTTTTCTTTGTCTGTTGCCAGGGAAGTGTAGTACGTTGGGAACGATGAAGATTAAGTGGAAGAGCGATAACGATAGAAAGCTTTGAGAAATAGTGAAAAAAATCATTAAAATATGAATAACGAGTGAAAAATGTCTATAAGATGCGTTTTCGATTTAAAATATCAAAAGATGCGTTTTCGAGGTAAAATATCTGTATATTTTATTTCGATTTATTTCGATTTTTATAATTATTAGATAACATCTCAGGCAATAAAAAGAGAAGAAAATACCTTATGATTCAAAAAAATTATTTTTGTCTCTTTTTCTGCTTCTTTTTTTACTGTATTCTTCCTAATTTGTTTCCCATCGGTTTTTTAAACACATCAATTCGATTGAGTATCTTTTCCCTAATCAACCAGACTGAATGCATAAAACGACATCATTCGAAGTTGTGTTGCAATATAGGCCTTCCTTTTGGGAATTGCTATCAAATTTCTGAACATAAATAATTTTCTTGCAATACACCCCACATGAAGAAAACACTTATCAAAAATTTGTTACAGTTCAATTGCGACATTATGTCGGTAATGCAAATACAGTTTCCGATTAGGTATTTCTTTCAATGTAAATTTACAAAGGTAGGTTACGACTGGCACATTTCTAGTGTACCAAGGTTGTTCATCCATAAATTAAATATAATCACTGCACTACATTATATTCTAAAACTTAAACATGTAATCATTTAAATATTTTTATATATCAATTGATATTTTATATATTATAGTGGTATAATATTACACTATTTATTTTCATACACATCAAAATTTACCGATTCTAAAATGTAGATCACTACTTTGAAAATAACATTTAAACTACGAAATAATTTAAAGTGCTGCTACCGACATTTTAATGCAAGCAGAGAACTTATCTTTTTAAATGTGGAGACGACCTCTTTTCTATTTAGAACACAGAATATAGAACATCAACCGATATATTCCTGGCCTATTAATCAAAATTTATTTCTTGCGGTATTCTTGGTAGTGATCTTCAGATGTGCGAGTTTGTCACGATAGCGATTGCAGAGAGTCTTTATATGCTCTAGGGAGACTGCCGATTTTTCTTGAAAAGAGTAGAATTTCGTGACGCGAAGTCGCCAGAATATTGCGCCAATTCGCTATATTTACGTAATACTTGACTCTATGTGTAGGGATACTTGACCCTACATGTAAATAGTATTTAAATTCTTTTGATAATTTGTATGTACGCGAAATTCAGATATTTGGTTAATACTACTGAATTACAAAAGGTGTTTATTATCGAAAATTATTAATGAAACTAATAAAAAATAATATTGAATATATAATACGGAGTTATTAATAAAATATAATTAATAAATTATGTTAGTATAGTCATTAAATTAAATCTAGTTATTAAATTAAATTAGTTCAAAATTTAATAAAGAATTAAAATATTCATTTAATTAGATGAGAAAAATTACAAATGGAACTGGGAACCTAGCAGCTTTGTTAGCGAGTTAAAGAAATACCGGTTTTGGAAAATTTGGGAAAAAAGAATAGCATCAAAATGAAAAATGGATCTGAAAAATGTTGTAAAACGCTAAAAATAGAGAAGCGTAATAGGCTTACTCAGTTCTAGTATTTAAAAAAAAATAAAAGCAAAAGAATAAAAATATTTTTAAGAGAAATTCAAATCAAGGAAGAAAGACAAACTCAATAGAAATTGCAAAACATTATATAAAATGAAGAAATAACAAATAGTTCTAGCAAAAAATTTTATTCAAATAATAAATAAATAAATATAACTTTCTTTCAGGCGAAGAAAATATAGATTGATTAAATTTCAAATCTATTTAAGATTCTTACTAAAATAATTATTTGCAATTATCATATTAAAAAGAAATTGGATTCATTAAATAATGAGTGCAATTTTTACGTAAATATTCTCTATATTTGAGTTGCCATTTTGCCAACAAACTCCACACTGCGGAAGACTGATGCCAACCACAAAATGTGCTTTGTGCTGCGACATCGGATCTACAATGGGTTTTGATAGGGTCAAATATCCCTAACTTTTTAGGGTCAAGTATTCCTAACTTGACGTTTTCTAAATAATCTAAAAATTAAACCACATAGAATTAAGATTCTGCAGAAGATAGTACATGAAATTAATTCTAGAAGTATGCTTTAAACTCAGAAATATTTTAATTTATCACATATTCAATAGTAAACTTCCTATCAACGGAGGAATGAAAAAGTGAAAATTTACGTTTGTACCCACAAAATATATTTACCTACACACCATTAGGATTGTTTTCAACTTGGAATGAAACCCCCCTCCAATATACCATATGATCAAAGGTTAAATGAAAATGGCACACAAATATTAACAAATATCTCGCGAGCTGAGATAATCATGTAGGGTCATGTATCCCTAGTTTCCAATAATTTTTTTTGAAATGCCCAATGCAGAATAATGATGGGGCTACTTTTTTTCCGCGACTGTACCTATATTCTATTTACTGTGAATGCAATGAATTATTATTAATAGCATCATAATTAATGAATTAATTATGATGTGTGGTCAATTTATAGACCGATGGTCAGTTGTTCTCTTCGTATGCTTAGGTAGGGAGGAATATCCTTTTGAATACTGAATGCAGAGCAGACAGCGGAAGTTGTGATTAAGAAACTCGTTGATGCGATGAGAATAATAGTTTCAACAAACGGACAGCTGAGAAGGGCTGTTACCGACGAAGTTCCTAGTCTTTATAAGCCAGATGAAGCCAAATGAAGTTCTGGACATTAGAAGTCAAAGCCTGGATCATATACTCTTCACTGTTGAGATCTATTTATAAGTATACATGTCTAGCCTGTAGAAAGTCTCGTCACCTTATCGCGATCCCACATTACGACGGCCGTCCAAAAATAGTCCTCGTGTTTCTTCATATGGAAATGTAACTAAACTAAACTAAACCTACAGAAATTTAACAGGCTCTAAAAAAATCCTTTTTTATTATTCCTAAAAATAGAAAATTGCCGAAGAATCATATTATACTTGTGCTTCAAGTGCTTCCACACACTTGCTATTGATGTGATTCTGCAATTATGCACATGCAAGATGCACATTAGGGAATAGAAAAAAAATTCTTGATGTCCTTTATATTTTGGGAAAAGATTCTTCCTACAAAGCAGTAAATATACTGTATCACAGGAGGGGAATATTTACAACTTAAGCAATATAGATGACATGAAATATATGGAATCGTTGACAACAGCTCAAACTACATGGAAATGCTGAGCAAAGCATTGCGTGTCTTTTTGCATTATAGAAGGGGTTTCCGAAACTGCTCTTGAGTCTACCTGCCAGACTTGCAGAAACAAAGATTCTTGTGAGAAACTGAAGCTTCCGCTGGTAATTAGCAGCATTGACCAAAAGCTATAATAATTGTTTAAAAGGTGTTCCGAAGAAATAACTTACATATTGGATTCGTAAAATAAATTGTAATCGCTCTGACATCGCTTACTTCCCCAAATATATTCTCTGTATTGTAAATCACCAGCATGATAGAAAGGTGAATGCGGTTTAAATTCATTGAAATAAGAAAAAGCACAACTTCCTATTTATTTTGAAATTAATCATACTTACATAATACTAAAGTTAATAATTATTAATAATAAAATAAAGAAAAAGTACCAATACAAATTAATTGTAAAGTTATTGCTCAAAGATGATGTTTTTACATGATTACAAAATCTGATGATCAACTAAAGTTTTATCGAATTTTCAATCGCAAATTTCTAAATATTTTTTAAGAAAGGTTAAGCTTTCATATCTATTTGTTTCATGATGAATCCCTTGAGGAAACCTTATCTTTTTGGCCGTTACTTAGTGCTTATCTTTTAACTTTTTCAAGGGTAAGGCAGAGCAGTATTTTCATTTCTTAAAAATAAAACTGTATCTTCCAACTTATAATTTTAGACTATATATTAAAGAAAAAATCTCATATCATTAATAAATTTCATATCTGTTGCTGCTATAAACTGGGCTTTCATCGAAAATCTTTGATTGCGCGATTTCCTTCATTTTTCATCTTGCTTATTTAAAATGCCACAAAACCACCTCACAGACAGCAGTCAATAATGAATTTCATCAATACTCACAGGCGCACGAAACCACTTATTATTAATGACAGAATATTACGTTCTCATTTTCGATTTGAGGGCTGATTCATCCAACTTATAAGGCAGTTAAATCATCAGTTATAAGGAAATGCCAATGTGGCTTGAATTTTATTAAAACCAGAGAATGCACAACTGCTTTTTAATTTTAAAATTGATATTTAATTATCATTGCCATAACTTATTAACAGCGTAAATTTTATCAGCTTGTTAATCATAAATGTAAAGCTTTTTATAAAATTGCTTTAAATAACACATTTGCTTCTTTGACAAAATTGTCGGACTTCATTTTAAAATTTATAATTTATTAATTAATGATGTTTTAATTCAGCTGCAGTAGCAAATATTCAATTAATTAGTCTTAGACAAAGTTGAACCATTTGTATGATTGCTTAATGCATGCTTTTCTTGTAAAAGATATAGAAGAACGGCGTCTAACTTTCACCTACTCTCAGTGGCGAAAAAACATATTGACTTCTAATCTAATCTAAAGCTAATGTAAGCTGGGCCTTCTTAAATATTCTCTAATTAAAAGTTTCCTATCGTGCATTGTGTTTGAATTAATTTCTTTAAATATCTGCAACATCAAATAGAGGTAATTCTATTCTCATATTGATGATCATTATAAATGTCTGCAAATTTAAACTTCGGAGAATGAATAACTTTATTTTTAAATCCGCACTACGATTGTTTGAATGATTAAACTCCTTTTCAGGTAACCGAGTGTGTATTGCCGACGGTTCTGTGGAAAATCCCACTAAATTCCCTTGTTTCCTTTCTAGTTTCGAGACGCCGGAAAAGATTTAAAGTTTTCAGTGAAAGCAAACTAGTTTAAAATATCTTCACATTTAATAAATTGAAGGCATCCCACTTTCGGGACACCATTTTATGAAAGATTGTGTTATAAAAAAGTGTGGCATTGGGCGAGAAACTTCAACGTCTTCTAAAAAGTCTTTCGTTTGAAACTCTAAGTTGTAGAATAATTTCGGAAAAAGGTCTGATTTAATGCAGGAAATCTAAGCAAGTCTTTGTTCAGCCTTTCCACGGATCATTGTGAATTTAGAGAGAGATTTGTTTTCACAAACGGGATCAGAGAGCTTATTTGGTTCAAATTTTAAATTTTAACTGCGCAATTTATTATCAACCTTTCAGCCAACTTACGCTTTTCTGCTAGTAGATGAAATTGAATACGTATTTCGCTTTTGGTAGTCTCATTTACTTGAAATTTTGACAATCTTCTGTTTAAGAATTCTTCACTTTGATAGTACTTAAGTAGCACTAAACCAAAATTATGCTTTAAATTAATAATAATTTGTGAATGTTGAAAATATTTTATCTTTTTACCATCATTTAATATCTTAAAAGTGAGATTCTTTTTCTGGAGATACCCAGAAATTTCTTCATGCCATTTTTGGAGAGGCTTACTTTATGAACCGGGCTGCATATTTACAAACCCTACTTGTATACACCTAAGGCAGGAAATCAGACAAGATCATTGGCGGCGAGGGCCAGTGACGTCGTTCATAGCTCTCACACGTAGCGTACGGAAATCATAAGAAAACAAGAGCCGTCCTCCTTTATGCTGTTTTCCTACAGTTTAGCACATAAAACAATCTTCCGTGGGTGGGTTTTCAAAAATGAAATTATTTAAAAAAATATCATAAAAACTAAAACGTCACACACTATAAGAAATTATACTAACGAAAACTCTAATTATAACAACTTTGAAGGATATCAATTGACAGGCTAGGGAAGCATTTTTTAATGCCATTCCAGTGAAAATGGTTCATATGATCTTTCAAACTTAACTCTTTAATTCTGAGGAGACTTTTTACTTCTAGCTCCTTTAAAACTGGGACTTTTGGTGAGGAAGCGACATGAATTGGACTCTCCCAACCTGTATGGGCATTTACCCTACCAACTGCTGTAACAAAGATCTTAACAGGCACAAATGACCAAACAAATTAGATTAAGGTTGACTTTGTTTACGATCCATAGAATACAGCAACATAGAACAACTGTTTCAAACAATGATGAAAAAATTTTGAATTTTATAATGGAGAGCCGTATGTAGGCTTCCAACTGACCAGTCTCAGTTGGACGTCGCTCGATTGTTAGGGATGCTGTTAATCGAAAGCTGGAATCTAAGTGGTGGAATCGATTATAAATTGTAGGTGCCGTCTTAAATACGGCGGTTTAGATGATAGTAAATTATTGGACAACTCCCAATTTTGAGAGCCATTATCTGCGAAAGTATTAAAGAAAGTTAAAAAATAAAAGCATGTATCTGTAGGGAATTTAACATTCTTTAATTTGTTAAATCAATTGTAGTTCTAAAAGCGAATAGTTTTTGAGATATTCAAGAAAAACAGAGGAGGATACTAGAAAAGGCGCGGAAATATCCCATTATAGCAAATTTAGAATGTCGTAATGGTACGCCACTTATAGGAAATTCTTTTTTATTTGCTCTCTCTCATTTTAAAAAAGAGAATCACAGCTCTAACTTTATTAGTTTTGTTATTAATTTTTGTACTGGTTCCATTAATTTATGACCACTTTTTACAGAGGACTGAAGAGTACTTCGGAACATTGCTGCCGGCATGGGAGGAATAATTTCTAGGTAATCTTCCGACAAATTCCATTGTGAGAAGAGCCTTTAAACCTGGTGTTTCATCCGTTCTTTGTTAGCTGAAAGGTTCTAAAAATCTAAGTTGACATGTTCTGCCCATTTTAAGATTCATTTTTATGTTTTAAAAATTGCATTTCTTTTTATTGTGAAATTTTGAACTTAACTGCCCCTCGGTTCAGAATATGTGTGAGCAAAATTTTATCGCATTTACGTGCGTGTACCAAATTTAAATAGAAAAAAGGATCATTATTCGATATATAACGTTTCGATTTTGTTAGGTAACTTCTTGACCCCTGCTTATTTCGCGTATTCTCAAAATATTATTAAAAAAATAATGTGGAGTTTTTTAATAGTAATTTACCCATTAATATCAAGGGCATGCTGAAGACGTTTCGGATAAAAAACTTATCTAAGCTTACTATACCCCAAGATCTATTTCGGTATAAAAACAATACTAATATCTGTTGTAACAAACTTCACATTTCAAAAGCACAGGCCATTCCTGTCGGAATGCCTTTTCAAGAAGTATTTGGAAAAAATTGTACCGTTGTAATGTCCATGTAGCCTTCATAATCTTCATAAAAAGAATTTTTGTTCGAGTTAAGAGCGGTAGGTCACCAGAAAAACGGCAACCCAGTGTAGAAAATGTTCTTTAAGGCTTTGTTATGATTTTTCGAGTGCATTGGTAATGAAAATTGCTCAAAAATAAATAAAGATTAACCCTAGTTTACGACGTTTCTCTCATCTAACTCGGAAATCCTATATAGGAGTGCAAAACTTATCTATATATCTTTCAAGCAAAATGCCATAAAATTATAGACTAAAATTTATACGATCAGTACATTGAACATGCATTTCAATGGAAAAGGTGATTCTTATAGAAATATTACTAACAAGACATCACAAGCCAGTTCAGGTCCAGCAGACGAACAAATTTTTGACTAGTTTACAAGCTTAAAGAGGGTTTAGAAAGAGACTATTGACTAGACCTTTTATTGAGATAAAACGGATTTTGCACCTTGAAATGGTACTTAAAGTTCAAACAATCAAACGGCAATAAGACGCAAATGTCTGTTCTATTTTACCTTAACGGTTAAGAAGAAAACAACTTGATCTGCGGAAAAACAAATTATGATTTATTCAGAAGGATAATGCCTCAGCCCACAATTAAATACGTTTCTGGCAACAGGAATCTCTATCGGTGAACATCCAACGTGTTAACTTGATCTAGCCCTATGTAATTTTTTCTTTATTTCCTAAGTGCAACCCAACGCTTAAAGAAACTAGATATGAGACTGTGAATGCAATGAATGCAAAAGCGACGGAGAGGAGGAAAGGGTTCCGAAATCCTGGTCCGATATTTCGAAAATTCTTATGGAGCCATATAGGGATCCAGGAAGGGGGGGGGGGTAAAGTAAAAGTAATAATATCAAATTTGTAAAATTTTAAAATAAAATGTTTGAGATTATGTGTCTCGATTATCTAGTGACACCTTGTATGCTGTGCGAAAGGAAATGTTTACATCTAAAATTATGTGATGTAACTATATTTTCGAAATTTGAAACACCTACGTCCGCTTATATGTTTAAGAATATTTGTCTTTAGACATTAATGAAAGTTCTCGGAAAAGACTACGAAAAGCGACTCTCGACATTTTACAGCATTGATGTTCCAATGCCTGATTAATTCATATCTGCTACCATTGATTTTTAAGAAAACGCTTAAGCACGTACTGTCAATTTTCAGCAAATTTTTCTGCGTGTATAAATGAAAAATTAAAGATATTTCTTGAAAAGGCATTTCAACACACATATGAGCCTTACAAATTCCTAATATCAATTTAATTTCACTAGGTATATAGTCGATTACAACACAAAAAATATTTTCAATATCAAAATAAAATGATACAAAAGATGTTAATTCGATCTTAATTTTATTCATAATTATTACCTATTAATTAATACTGAAATTAAAAGCTTTTTTATGTTACCCAAAGTATGTTTATCAACAAATCTTTCTTAAATTCGTAGATCATTGTATATCCATACACGTTTACAAACTTTAAAGAATACCCAGAGATATAGAAACAAGTCATTTTTGTAATTGAATATAGGCTCGAAAAAGGGAGTCCGTCACAAAGGGCTATTTGTCAGTGAATGAAGTAAAATTAAATGATGAACAAAATAAAACGCACAGTACAGATTGAATGGAATATAAACTTTTAATAACACAGCACTCCAGTTGCATTAATAAAAACATTCGAAGTGCGTATCGCTTCAAACGTCACGTCCTTTAAATCTTGAAAAATATTATAACTTTGTATTTCTTGTAGAGGATACAGAAGTGTAAAAAATTTCGAAATGCTGGCCAATCATGAAGTGAGTGAGAAATCGATTACAAAATAAATTGCATATTTAAAAGCTTTAAACCAAGTTAAGTGTAATAATATTTATAAAAGTGAAAGAGATCATATGATTTATTCATTAAATATGTAGTAAATTTCTTTTTTTTCAGAGATGCAATCCAATTAAGGGAATAAAAATTTAAGGGAAAGGAAATTATAAAATCTGCCCATAAAAAATAGAAAAAAAAATCTCAACTTTCAAAGATACACGCTTTTGAGAATTGATCCTCTTTGACATAATATAATTGGTCCTAACAATCGATATAATGAAATGTACAAACTAACAATTGTTGTTTAGTTCTTGAAGTGAGTATATGTTATTTCGTGTATATACTGCATTTTGCAAAAAAAAAAAAAATGCATTCGTGTGCACACATCTTAAGATCTAGTTATTTCTAAATTTATAAATGTACAAATTTTCACATGTATATTATCTCATGAAAAACCTAATGACAGATTTGAATACTTTTTTTTCTATTGATATAAACTGAATTTATCTTCATGATAAAGCTGTTAAACTGGGGCAAATGATGGTGATAAAATTTACTGTAGAAACTAGTTTATTTACATATAAAAATAATACACCGTATTAATATTGACGCGATGAGTGTTTATGTCATAAATTCAATTAATATAATTATTATTATTGAAATACGATGTTATATAGATAATTATGTATTTTTTCTGATAGAAATGACATTATAGCATAAAAAAAGCATTCTCAAGTGAAGAAAATCCCAATTAAAGAGGTAAAAACGTCTGCCAGGAAAGGGACTCGAACACCCGACGGACTCGGCGAATCAGATAATCAGAAATCACTGATGTCTATCACACACAATAAACATTTCATAACACACAATTCGTTTTACATTATTTACACTAAACCTACTTTTTCAAGCACGGATAATTACAGCAATCGAAGCCAGTTCTGTTTCCCCAGACTAGACAGTACACTCAACAGGTTGTGAGATAGACATCGCACTCAACAGGTTGTGCGACAGACATCAATGAGTTTCACAGATCCGATGCCATAGCCACTCGGCCAACCTGGAACAAGCAACGCTGACAAACTTTGATAACGAATACAATTCCCTTACATTTTACCTTGTTCCTACGGCAAGTTATTACTAAATTGTCTGATGCATTTTTACAACAGATTATATTAGTTTTTTTTTGGAAGTACTAGAATTAATCGTATCTGTATTATATCTATATTATTTCACATCTAACATTCCAGAATAAATGGATTCTAAACAGTTATTTTACAACACAATTTTATTAGTGTACTGAAAATATAGAGCTTGCTTTTTTAAGTATTTCTAAATTTTAATTTATAATTCATTATAATAAATATTATGGAATAATCCCATAAATTTTCCTTCTCAAATTATCTACAAGGTGGCGTTACTCCTATAGAAGCAAAATCTAATTAAATTAATAGAATAACTGATAATTAAGCACTTACTTTTAAGAGCTCCAAACGTTTGTTTTTGATGCGGAGTCCTACTTGCCATTTTCGTATCCGGAATGTTTCATGCAGTATGACTGATATGAAAATGTTTTCAGATATGAAATGTTTGTAATGTTGTTATTCATGTAATTGTACTGCTTTATTGTTGCAACTTTGCACTCCATTCAATCTGAAATATATATTTTATCTGTTCTATACTGATCTTTTACTTAATTCACCGAAAAAGAGCCCAAGTAGCGGGCCACATTTGCATTCCAGACCCCATGATCGATTGCAAAAATGACTTGTTTCTATATCCCTCACAAGCACTTAAAAATTGTAAATGACTTTTGGACGTGCGGAACCTCTACAATTATTTATTCTGTTACTGATGTAATCTAGGCTTTCTGCAGTACTAAATAATTAATTTTTTGTTACATTTCCGCTGGCATAATCTAGGAAACAGAATGGAATCGCTACGTCAAAGAAAGAACTTCAAATGTTCTGGGAGGAGAAGTTTTAAAGAACTTATCTGTGAAATTCATTTTTCAAAACATTACTTTTCCGTTAACGGAATTGGTAATATTTTAAAAACATTTTTTAAGCAACTATTGGAGAGTTTTCAAAAACTAAAACCATGGTTTCCAAAACCAAAATTTTCAGTTTCCTTGTGCATTTCTACGTTTAAGATTCCGAAATTTTTTAATGTTGCAATCGCTGTATTCCAGATTCTTCAGCAATTCTTGCAGCAACTATTTTACAGAAAGACTTAAAATATAGCAAAGGATTTTCATAGTGGCATTGTCTTGTATAGCATTTATATTAAATTTCTATGAGGCTGGTAGGAATAATTTTTATAGAAATCTGTTCTGGTTGAATGCAATAAAATGTATCCAATGCTTTGCCCATTCTTTGCAACCCAGTCGGTTGATATATATAAAAAAACATATTATATAATAATAATTGCCTTCAATTTTTAAAATCAAAACTGCCATACATTTTTAACTTCCATCCGTACAGAATTGTCACTGCCGGTAGATAAAATGAAGTATCTCACTTAATATAGGTTGTCCATACTTATGTTTACAACTTCATACTTTAATAACTTCAAAAATAAATTAGATAATATCAAACGATTTTCGATATGTTAAAAGGTAACTCATACTTTTCTTCCAGGCGAAGCAGATTTGACAAAAAATATGAACGGCACAGGAGAAAGCTTAGGGTGTAGCCTGGTTCATAGAGACGAAGTCTGATACCCAAGTGCAAAGTTGGTATCTGAAAGAGATGGGCGACCGGCCCTTGTTTCTGGAGAACCCTATCTATTTCCGTAAATGACGTATAGCAAGACCAAAGAGTTGGTTGGGACGGTGGTTCCCTTCCATACTGTGTCCGAAGGTTTTTTCACTTGAGTATCGGACTTTGTCTCTATGAAACAGGCTACACACTGAGCTTTCTCCTGTGATGTTCACATTTTTCGTCATATCTGCTTCACCTGGAGAACAAAATTACTTTATGAGTCACCTTCTCACATTTTGAAAAACGTTTGTTATTATTTGGCATATTTTTGAAGTTATTAAAGTGTAAGGCTGTAAAGATAATTCATGGACACCCTGTCTTATATTTGACATGATTGGTTCTTTAATATTTATTAACATTTTACCCCCGAAATTAATTTTTTAATCTTTCTTATCTTTCGCTTATCTATCGCTTATCTTTTAAGCGGCAACTAAGCAATTACCATTATCTTCACATTTCATATACATAAAGCATTCCCCTAGGAACACCTTTTCAGCTAATAATTTTTAAAACTATGTACAAAAATCTGTCAGCGCGGTTTTCACAATCTTCTTAAAAAGCAATTCTGTTGCAGTCCTGACAGGTAGGAAACAAGAATAAATTGGAAAAATCCTCTCGTTTTAATGCAATGAAAATTGCAGCAAGATTTAGTCAACCTTTTCAGGAAACTTTGCAATTATAGAAATACATACTTTTCACAAGTGGGTCACTGAGTAATTGTGTGAAATTTGAACACCTCAAATGTGGAATATTTTTGTAAACTTTCATTTAAGTGCATGTTATCTTCTGAGAGATGAAATTGAATATTTCGCTTTAAAATTTCAGCAAAACTTTATTTAATTCATTCATGCCGTGCGTCTCTATTTGTGAATTCGTCTGAAAAGGCAATATAAACTCGCAAGACTAACTTTTCAATATAATTTTTTCAAAAAAGTATTTTTAATTAATCTTCAAGACTTCCTTTTAAATTCAATAGACAAAACTCGGTATTAATTATTCAATTGATAGTATATCCATTTTAGTTTTAAGTCGGACTCGGAAAATAATTTTTTGAAATGTTAATTTCGAAAAGAATACATTTTTTCAATTATTTATCATTGAGTTTATATCTCTACTAATAATAAAGGAGAATGTCTGTGTGTCTGGGTGTTTGTGCTCTACAGGGTAGACCGATAGACCTAAAGCTACAAGATTTGGCACAAATATACTTTGAAGAGTGGGAATGTGCACCTCACAGACCATTTAATAAATTTTAATTATAATGTTAATTAATTAAAAATTTGGCGAATTTTCAGCGTTTTTCCTTAATAAATATTACAGCACAAAATCAGCATGAAAATATTACAGCTCAAAATCATTTTTGCACCATCTGAAAGTGTAATTATAATTACCTTCTCAATGATATCAATTAAATTTCCGTACAATGTTTTCTCCAATTTTAATAAATTTTAAAATATATTTTTTGGCATAATTTACAACAATACTTTTCATTGTTGCAACGCAATTCAAACCGGCTTCATTGTTTAAACAAATATTTAATTGCAGATTCCTCTTTCAGTTTTGTAATCTGAGATAATATCCTAATATATTTTGTTTTCCCATTTTATTTAATAAAATGTTTGTGAAATCTGTGAACCAAGCTCTCTGAGATATTACTTTGCTTACATTTAGAAACATATCCATTAAGTTGAATGGTTATGGTTGCTATGTTTACATTCTTTTCTCAGCATGTTTAATCCAGCTAACGCGTCGCTGTCCATAAAATGTGTTGCGTCCTTTTAATGTTGAAATCAAATGCATATGTTATAAGAGGAATAAGAAAGTGAAGATAGTGAAGACAACATGGAATTAGAGGTTACATAGCATGGTCAATATTTGACTCTATTAGGAATATTTATGTAGGCAATTAACAGAAGACGTCCAAGATCTCTAATAGAACATAGGTTAAATATCTACCACAATCTGAAGTTTAAAATTACGTTGTTAAAAGAACCATGAACATAAAATGATGCAAGATTCAATTGAAATCATATTACCGGCGAACAAGATGGTCGCCGAAGGCGGCTAGTATGTAATAAATAAAATTTCAACTGAATTTATTATGCATATTTTTATATTCATCGTTACCTTAACAAAGTAGCTTTGAACTTCAAATTGCTATACACATTTAACTCGCTTTTGCTTGTTCTGTTCCTTGTCTAGATTAACGTAAAATACGCATTTTATTTCAAAATTAAATTGGAGCGGCACATTTCAGTTACGGCAGCATGCTAATTTGCTTAAAACACGCTGATAAAAAAAATAAAACTTAGCAACGAATATCTTTCAGTTTACTGGAATATTTCATCATGTACTTACTATCTTTAAAACGTCCTTTACAGATTTCACAGAAAAATTGATCAAATAAGCGAAGAAAGTAAAATCCAGTAAAATATTTTCTTAGCTTTCAACAATGTAAGAGAAACAAGCAAATAAAATTTGCTTAAACGATAAAAACGGTTTAAAAGGCGTTGCAACAACGAAACATACTGTGAATTATACCAAATTTTACTTATAATTTAAAACTAATTATAAGTAAGATAATAATTATAAGTAAATAATTATTTACTTTAAAATTTATGATAGTTATGTTTGTTAATGCGTTTGTGAAAAAATTTCTTGATATACATTATAAGGCCGATTGTAGGAAATAAATGATTCTCTTATACATATCTTCTCTGTACTCTAAGGACTCCTAAAACCTTTCGAGTAATGATATTTCGACAAAAACCTTTAATAATAGAGTACAGAAAAAATACATGGTTAATGCTGCATAGAATTCGGAAGGAGAATTATTTCTATTTAGCAGTCAATACCCTCACTTTCTTAGAATGGAAACAATCGGAGCCGAAATAATGTATATGGGGTGGAATACTAGGAAAGACTTAGATAAAAAAAGTGCATAGTAAAATTGAATATTTGAAATATGGGATAATTACGTTTCTTAACGCGTTTGAGAAAAAAATGCCTTAATTATCATGAATGTTTCAAACATGATACACAAATCGCTGTGTGCAGTTCGCTGTTTAAATTGTGTCAAAGGATTTCAGAATTTTTTTTTTGTATCTTAATAATGAGATCCTCTGCAGAAGTAATGCTCTTCATGGTGCAGAGGCCTATAATGGTAATTTTCAGTATCTGCTTGAGTAGGTGAGAGTGGGGTAGAACCGGGTAACTTGATTTTCGCGTTATTAATTTTGTTTTTCAGTGGATAAATTTTGAACTATACTCCTCTAGTGAAGAAAAAAAGAATGATCATAGTTGCAATGTTGTTTTAGTTGAATTCACCTCTTCTGTGAAGGCTTATTTGCTTTATGACATCAACTCTCCAATGTTCGTTTCATTTTAAACTATCCTCACTTATTAATCATTACAATTCTGAAAACTATACTTAGTCCGGCTTATTATATGTTTACTAGGGATTTTTATACTATCAAACAATAAAAATTTAGAAAAACAATTGTGTTGTTCTTTTTCGCTTTCTATAACCTCTGCACTTGGAGTAAAACCGGGTACTAGAGGAAACTACAGATACTGGACCCAAAAGCATTTTCTTTGGTTGTGATATAGTTAGCAGTTTGTGAGGGCTATTCCTATTTGGCTTTTGAGTCACATAATCTGATGGAAAACATTTCCAATTTATTCCGATTTCCAATATTTTCGTTTTTGGGTTAAGTTCAAATAATAGAAAGAATTATTTTAGTCAAAATATTAAAATGAATTAGCATTTATTTATTTCATTATTTCCTCTCTTGCATTTAAACGATTTTTATTCATTTGTTTTCATATAAATTTTAAAATGCATGTAAAACTAAAAATATTTTGCTTTAAGTTTTTGAACTTGTTCGGTTTTATTTAACTCATCGTTATTTCAACTGAGTACGTCTTTTAGTTATCTTGAGTTTTAAAGAAGAAAGAATTACGTAGAATACATTTTTCTTGTTTTGCTTTTGGATTGGATTAGATTTCTTCTTATGTTTTTGGATTTCGTTCATTAAAATACTAGGAGAACCCAGTAAGACTGTTATGTTTTTCCTATTTCTCGCTCTGTAAAACCTTTGCTATATTCTTGCATTTCGTTTTGTCTCTATTCTATTCTATTGTAATTTCCAAAACAAAAGTGTTTCAATGCGCTATTGACAACAATAGGCTCTCTTTTTCATTCCTACAGCTTTTATCACTAATTTAGATAAGAATTTTAGAAATAGATAAGAATTTTTTAAATTGATTGTTTTATTATTAAATTGTCAACTATTGTAACATTTATAAATCTTTAAAAAACTGTCTTTATTCTTAAATTGTCAAGTATTGTAATTATTGTAATTTTTTTAAAAATCGTCTTTTTCTTAATTTGTCAATTATTAAAACTATTTTTAAATCTTAAAAAATTGTTTTATCTTAAATTGTTACATAAAATTACAAATTTTGCTACTTTTCCACTGAAAATCTACTTTTCCCTAATTTTCCATAGAGTTAACATGTGTACCCGGTTTTACCCCACTTGTGAGGTAAAACCGGATGGCTTGATTTTTTCTACAAAAAAAATCATTATTAAAAAAGTAGTAAAACTATGACTTTTTCTGAAAGATATATTGCACTCTGATAAATATTGAATATTGTAGTAAAATTTGACAAGTTTTATGTCGAATGATGTAGCTCGAACAGGTCTTAGGTACCCGGTTTTACCCCACTTTCCAGTATATAATATCAGAGATTTTATAAATATCCACTGGAAAGAAAGAGGTTTCATACCTATACTTAAAGTGAATTTATTGCATAAAGTTTTAATATTGGTTGTATACGACGGAAATATATTTATGGTAACTTAAATCACTTGCTTCAAATAAAAGTCAATAAAGTTTTACTTTCTTTATAACAGAGGAAGCGAAACTGCTAATTAATTTTTTAAAAATGCTATTCAAAGATTTTTCTTATAGCGAAATCTGTTTGAGAAACAAACACGTATCAAACTCCTATTCATACATGTTCATCTTCGTTTCAAATGTATAAGAAAGAGACTTAAATTTATGTTTGACAGACCTTAGGGACAAGATTTTACTTTCTAGTCTTCCGTACTTATATATATATATATTGATTTTTCTCAAGCAGGGATATTTGAAATCTACATATTAAATTAATTTACGAAGATCAAAAAGCAATCGGTTGAGCCCTAACCACTGGATGCTTTCGCCATTTTTTAAATTTTATATGAAACCACATAATCACTATATACGTCATAAATTTTCGAATGCCCCACCACCACACTCTGTTTTTGAGAAAAATCTCAAAACATCACTTTACTGTTCGCGCTCTATTGGGAAAATACAAAACAGTGTCCTCTAACCACTCTACCAACTGCACCAATTTTATTAGATGAAACTAGATGTGTTATAATGGTATCCGGCCCCCCAGCCCGCTGTTAAAATAAAAAACATGGTCTTCTTTAGCAATTCGTAAATCATTTGTTACTTTCTCACAACAACTTTCCGTTTTCATGTAGGGATTTTAAAGGAATTCTCGTAAAAACTGCACATCGACTCCGGTTAGAGAAGCATTCCTTAGGTGATATATTTGCGTACTATAAAACCAATGTGGTTTAGAAACAGTGGTACTGTACTTAAACAAGGATTTATTCATTTACACGACACACATTTCGAAATAACGTAGCAATGGAAGGCTGCGATAGAACAACGCATACATTTTCTGTGAAATGAACACTGACTTGACTAGGGTGGATTAGAAAGCAATTAAAATAAACCCCACAACATTTAAACATTAGGGTACATAATGAAAATATTTGCAGGATCATTCTGGACCAGTTATCTTAGCAGTTAGCTGAATCAACAGTCTTCTCATAATTTATGCTAGAGTATTTCGATTGTATAAAAAAGTTTTGTAATTATTCCCATTATTTAAAGTAAAACTAATTTTCAGTTTTGTATTTTATTCTATTTGCGAGGGACTGAAACAGACTTTCCTGAAGTTGTTTCGAAATACAATACTTTGTTATTTCAGTTTGTCTTAAAACATTTACTTAAAAGCTGTTTGGATAGAGATTAACTGAAAATCAATGAAATTGTTTTTTTTCGGTTTCGAAAGTTGTAGTGGGGAAAGGGGGGACTGTAATGCCTATTGGCCTTTAGATGGTCATTTTTTATAATTAATTTATCTGTTTTATTTGATTTTTATAATTTCTTAATTTTTTAGTCTAACTTTTTCTTAAGATGGAAAATTCTGTCAAATAACGGACGAAAACCGATTTCAGGACATCTCTCGATCGTCATTTTTTAGTAAAGTTAATACGATAATACAAAAATTCACGAGAAACTGAGACGAAATTTGGTCACTAGCTTTATTATAAGAATTATAGATCTGTCTGACACTTTGGACCAAATCCTTAGATAGATTGAAAGACAGTTCGTATGTCGAACGAACTATGAGGCGGGGGTGAAGCTTTTATTGCTAATAGGCTCCTACAGCGATTAATCCGACATATTTCGCTTATGTATTTCGCAAATATTTTTACACCAATAACATGTATGCTAATCTCTCATTAAGTTCCATTGAAGAAGAATTCAAAATGTCACGGAAAATGGGGTTATGTCAGGCTTCAAATTTTTTTCTTTAATATCATTTTTGTCCTTACATTAAGTTTTTAGTTAACTTTTTTTCATTTTTGTCATTATTAACTTTTAAATAATTAATTAAGATTTATTTTTATTTTTTTAGTCATCGTTGCCACATTCATTCTTTCATAATGACTACTTTCATTAGAATAATTTTTGCACATTTACATTATTTGATATGCCTTAACAGAAGTGAATTGGCGTTTTTTGAATTGATAATATACTCAACTTTTCTTAAAAATTTATTATAGTTTTTATTTAATAAATTAGTTTTTATAGGTTTTCTTATACATTATTAATTTTTAGTTTATAAATTTATGAGTGTAAATTTTGGTTAAGATGAAAATTTCTGTCTAATTTTGGAATTAAATAAGATTTCGGTACGTCTATCTGTCAGTTCGCGTTAGTTTGAATGCGATAAACCTCGACCAGCTAGTATTACGAAATTCAGTAATTAGTTTTTAGTTTAATTAGCACATTTTCGACCAAATGAGTCAACAGGTTAACAGACGGTCTTTTTGTCTGCCTGTGTGTAAGTGAACATGATAGTTCAAAATCACAACAAGCAAAATAAATCGAATGTGTCATGTTGTCTTGATACATGAATTATTGATCTCGGTCCCATTTCAGACCCAATCAGTTAAAGAAGAGGTCCAAATTGCACACTCCATTCTCATCACAATTCTACTATGTATCTTCTTTATTGTGTAAAGCTGAACATTCGCGGCGAGTTGTGCCACGGAAATGGCGGGAAGCACTCCTCATCGTTCCCATTTTCAGCCCATCCATTTAGGTGGATCATTCACGGAGGCTCCATTCAAGCGGTCACTTTGCGCCTACTTCCTTTCCCGCATTCAAAACGGGATCCCCCGTTTTCACGATAGAGCCTCACTCCCTCTCCTCCTCGGGTCTACATATCTTTTTTTATATTTAAGTTTAGGCATCTTTCTGCATCAATTCTTTAATTCCGAGGCGACTTTTTCCTTCTAGCCTCTTTAAAACCGGAACGTTTTGGGAGACCCTTTGGACCTTCCCTTAAGACGCTCGGAAACGGGCTGCGGTTGGCAAGAATTATTGGATCGCGCTTATCTCAGAAGCGATCTCGGAGATAAGTGGTACTGAACACCTCCCCTCAGAAGAACCCAACCGCCTCAAATCGGCCTTCGTCGCTGTTAAGAGGAAAATTTTAGACCACCCGGGACCGCCCTGCTCGGTATGTGAGGGTTAAAAAATTTCTGTCTAATTATCAGGGTATGTAAGGAAAATAATGAAACAGTGTCGTAATAATCTGCAAGAAACCCGCGCATCTTCTTCTATCCAGACTGCATGGGAAGATGTTATGGAGATAGTAGTTTAATCCGTTTGCATCCGTAAGCAGAAGTATCCGCAGACGAAGACTCTCAATTACACCCTACCGAGAAACATAGATTCACCGAATAAGCGAATAATATTGGAAGATTACTATTCCGCGGCTAGAAATAATTGATTGTCGTCGTCAACGGATAGTTCCGCTGAGTGCTGCAAATTGTTCATCTTTTTTCGAGTTTTTGACATCGCATTCAATTTTTTTCAACTTTAAGATCGCTGAATTATAAGTGTCATTACAAATTATAAGCTGTCAAATTAATCAAAAAGTGTGCTCCTACCTCAAATTCGGCCCGCGAGCGCTGTTGAGAGATGAGGATTATCGAAGTAAAATTCATTTTCGAAGAAGATTTGTCCATTATAACACACACTAACTGTATTAACGATGGAGAAATCGACACAGATTTATTTACACTCTCCGTAAAATAATATCAAACTGTTGTCAATCAATTAAAAAAAATCAATAAATATTTACCAAGTGATGTCTTAAAATGTTTCAAAACCCATCCATTCAAAAAATGTTCATTATTTTAAAAAATAACACATTTTAAGAAGTTCGAAGGCGTATTTGTACATAAAAATTGTTTATGAATTATTATTCTACCAATTCTCTCATAATGTTTAGAGTCCTCACTAAGGACACCTGCTTTGGATTGGTTGAAAAAACTTATCGTCCCACATATTAGTACAAGATGCTCTAGAATATTCATAAGCTATCTTTTGGCCGTTTAGTGGCATTCAGAATATAGTAGCGACATCGTGGAGATATTGTAAAATATCTTGTGCCAACAAGGCAGATACGACAACTGGCGACCATCTTTGGTATAAGAGTCGGGGCAATAAGCATATCCGGTTACTGAGGTATTATAACCAAACTATCTCTCAGTCAGGAAATTCAACTCGTTGAGCCCGGCTAGAGATAGAATTCAGGTGCCTCAAATTCAGGAAAATTTTTCGTTCACTTAAAAAGAATGGATTCATCCATTTTTCATAGAAATTCAAGGAGAGCGACACCTGCTTCTGCGCGATCTTCTTCAGCTCAGAGATATCACATAATTCTTTGACTGCGAGCACCTTCCGTGCTTCCATTCCGGCTGAGTGTTCAAAAAGTTTGATAGCGAATACAACGAACAATGCTAAAGAGCGAATGATATATAGCTACGCATGCCACTGAAGTGCTTTCAAAGAGGAATAACTGAGAGTATCTAATACAATGTTTGACAAGCTGCTAAAGAGAGGATTAACATTAAAATTCCATAAATTAAGGTGGTTTGAGTGGAAGAGAACATATGGTTGCAAAATAAGGAACAGGAATTTTTTGTTATTGTGGACGTCTTTTGCCAAGAAAGAAAGGAACAACTTCACTTCCCTCGAATTCACGTAGAGGAACCGTCTGGGTCTGGCCTCCGCCGAACGGGGTGTTTGAGGTAGGATACGACCCAAAGGGTTAAAGGAAATTAAGATCCGATATGAAGCAAGCAGCATCTTCATTGCTGTATAACTGCCTTCTTTCTATATTTGACTGCGGTAACATCGATTTAATATAGAATGGGAGAAATACCATCGCCTCATAAGATTATTTTTATAGTTTCCGATGGAAAATGTCGAAGATATTTAGAAGGATTATTTCTGTTGCCTCCTAAAATCAGGGATTCGAAACATGAATTTGTAACATATGAAATGGTGGCAGAATTCCTATACTGTCATCAGCAACCAAACATGATACAATCAGAAACACAAGTGGTTTCTTCTGCGTTTAATACAGCGTTCTCCCACGAGAACACTTTCTTTCAAGAAATATTGGAGATTCATATTTCAACGGAACGAATCAGCGTTTTCTGTCTATTTAAAAGAATTTCACCAACTATTTTAGTGGTAAGAAACGAATTTTTGCGTTTGAGTTATTTTAAAGATGCATATCGGTCGAATGGCCACTTTTCAACATTTTTCAAGGAAGGCATTCAGAGGGATGGTTACAACTGCCTCTTTGAAGATCACATGAGAAGCACGTGAGAAATATGAATTAATGCAATTTGGATTTATTACAAATGCAATGGCGTCAGCATTCCTTGTTTGTCTTCAGTAACCATAACATCCAGGTGTTACAATTGTATTTGGATTACATTACTGTTGAGTGTTATGCATAGAAAAGTCGTCGATAGAAAAAATTAATCTTTAATGAAACAACTCAACATAATAAATATAAAAAAGAAACAATTATTACCACAAGTTGTGGGACATCACTCCACGTACATCACCGCTGAGTGGGTGCTTACAATATGATTTTCCACAAGGGTGGATAGTGGATAAAGTAATCCACGTTATGAATATTAATTCGCATGGGCGAACAATTTGTTAACTATTCTGAAAGGGCATATATTTGTATACAGTTCCATACGCCGACCACGTTGCAAGAGCGGGTGGAATGTATTATGGAATACGAGCCACTGCTCACGTGAGTGGCTGCTCTCGCACCGATCCAAGCTCGTAATCGTCGATTTCTCGATTGAGTTGCAGGTGGCGCTTCAAGAGCGCGTTTCCTAACAATTCTTTCTATACGCATTCTTAAACAATTTCAGGTTTTTAGAATTTTAGTGACCATAAACAACATCAAAGTTTATGTAATTTACAGTCTAGGTGACAGTAGTAAAATTGCAGAATAGTTTTCTACGACATAAAAATTTGCTTCCAAAAATTTAATGCAAATTATTTTTTAAAAAAACACTTTTATTATTGTTCTAAAAAGTGGAATTTTTATATTTATTGTTTTCTATTTTGTTGGTCATTAATTCAAAATTCATTATCGTGAATACAATAAGGACTTAATATTTTTATGAAATATCCTGATAGCTTCTGTTATATATCTGGAATCACAATTTAATGAAATTAAACCATTTTAAACCATTTAATTGCCAAAAATAATAAAACAATGTATTGTCATCCACAATACACAAGTGTACAAAATATATAAACTCCAGCGCATACGGAAGTTAGACAAAATTCAAATGCGATATTTCGTCCTTACAAACATGAAACCAATCAAATTAAATGAAAGGGCTTAAATAAGCCTAAAATAATATTAGCGCAATTACATTACAACTATTACTTCTACATTAATCTTTACGCGAATATTTCCTGAAGATCCATCAATACAATATTCAGAATCTAGCTCATAAATGTGCATGAGGTTAACAGAGACGTCATTGTAGCCCCTGACAATTTGTTAATTGAAGACGATGCAATTCCGGCTAAAGTGCTTATAACTATGCTTTCTGTTTCTCATTGGCTAAGTAGGCGGCAGTCACATTATTAAAACATTGTTAGCAGCGTCAGTGACATGGATGAGGCTTACGATGAAAGGAAGCATAACGGACCCCTAAAGTAAAGTGTGTCTTTTTCTGCTCTTCAGTTTATGTGTCTGCTTTCTCTCTGCATTTAAAACATTGTAAATATGTGCATTTTTAAGAAAGAAATAAAACAGGGTTGTAACGATCAACATGAAAAGATAATTTCTCTTGCTTTTCCCAAACTGCAACAGCGAGGAAGAATTTTGCATGCGGTTAAGATGATTGATGTGTCGGAGCTTAGAGATAAACTACGAAGAACTTTTTCTGCGTTTCTTAAGCGCTCTCTTACGAGAACGTTTTTCTAAAAGAACTCATTCAAAAAAAGCAATGAAACAGCGATTCATGTGGAGTTTTCCTCCTATATATCAGTGTTTGATCTGTTTTTGTTTGTGGTAACAACAAGGAAGTTTAATTTCGAGATATTTTTAAGGTGCATATCGTCGTATACCTTTTAATAGTTGCCCCCAAAAGCTATTGAGTTTAGCTTATTTTTTTTTTTAAAAATCCCCCCCCCCCCCCGTTATGAAGCAACGCGAGTGATATTTTGCGAGGGGCCTCGTAAGAGTGAATCGCTTTCATATGAAAAGGACAAAACCTAAGCTGTCACGTCCCAACCTCACCAGATGGAGGACGGGTGGTCCGTTACGTTTAAATTAACGTGCTCCAGGCCAACAGACACTGCGGATCTTTTGTGAAATCAAGTTTTGAACCTGTGCCCTGGATCTTACCACTATGCCACATCTGCCCTTAGAAGCTATTGAAAATAATGGGTACGGATGCAATTAGAAATGTGGCAGGGAAAAGGGAGCAGATCAGAAATTTGAATTTCACCCAAGCTGGAACTGTCACTCATGAAACAGAGTGTTCGATCCTAAGGGTCACTGCATCCAGGTATTTCACTGCATTTGAACTACATTCCGAATCGAATTCTGAAACGGTTTCAGGTGTCAGAATTTTAATGAACATTAAACAAAGTATAAATTCGTTAAATTGCAATTGAACCATTTGGAGCTAAACAGAAGAGTATTTTTAATGAATGAATAATGAAATATATACTTAGAAAACAAAGCAAGTCAGTTAGCTAATGTTGATGCATGAGTTTTGTAAATATTACCGCATCCATAATATTTACGCAAATATCTCTTTAAGGTCTATCAATACCGCATTCAAAGCATTGCTGAAAATTAATAGATTCTTGTTCACATGATACACTACGGTGTCTCAAAAAACACTTTTGGTTAAAAAAAAAAACATTGCTCTCCAGGGATTTGCCCATTCCCTTTCGTAATAACAGAGAGTATATGAAGTTTCAGCCCAATATACACGTTAAAAAAGCTGTATTAGTTCAAATCTTAGGTAATTAATTAGGTAACTCTAAACACTCTGAAGTTTGCTTTTCCATTGAGCTTATGTTTTAAGCATTCTTTTACTAATCGGAAATGATTATTTTGTGCTTCAAATATTTCAGAATAACATTATACTTATTCTTACATTAAAACAGCAGTTAATTTTCTCATTTTTAAATCAATTATTAACTTTTAATTAATTAATAAATATTTACATTTAACTTAAAAATTATCATTTCTTCTTTCATAATTATCGCTTTCATTAAAATATTTTTATGCATTCACATTATTGGAGTTTTTCTAATCAGAATTGTTCTGACGTTTCATGAATTGACAATATATTTAACTAATATATATATATATATATATATATATATATATAAAATGCTTATATTATATATATAGAGCCGTAGTTGTTAATCGCATATTGGCAACAACTCGCAAGTTTCGTTTGCTTACACCTGGGGAAAGTCCGAGATAACGATTTGTTCTTGAGACCACGTTTTTTCTAAAAAAGATAAATAGTTGGAACAAATTAAATTTAAGTCTTGCAGTTTCGATTAAGCTAATAAATAAAAGTCTCATTAATATGTCCTTTTTTGTTAAATTGTTGAGAAATGGGCTATTTCATCTGTCGATGACTCACATTTTCTGAGTTTAAAGAAAACATATGATTCTACTTTTAGAATAATGTTGAACCTTTCTTGACTAAACTGTATTTGGAGTGAGCATGTATAAATAAGGGAAGCTTTCTGAGCAACATTCCGTTTAAAAGTGTGTATGTTTAAGATTTTTGTGAAAAAAGCAAAAAATTTGAAAAAAACTATCTTAACAATTTTGAAAATCTAAAAGTAACTAATTATTATGGATTTTAATTTTGAATAATTAATATTGTAACAAAATTGCTTTGTGGGTGTATGTGAAAGCAGCCCAATAAGCAGGATTTAAAAAAATAAAGCTCTTTATTTTACAAATATTCCCAAGCAATGAAACGTAGCACAAGTATTAACACATCACTAGTAAAAATTCACAACAGAGACTACCAAGAAATCTCAACACAATGCTCAAAGGTTTCTTGTTAACTCACCAGCTTGCTTGCAGGTCGAATTCCAACTGACTCTTCTTGGCTTGAGAGCTTTCCTTTATACTTTTCAACAGGAAGTGACTTCATTATGTAGGAAGTGACGTAATCTCTAGAAAGTTCATGAAACCAGTAGAAATAGGTGGAAAGTTTGAGGTCATTCTAGAAAATTCCTTTTGTCACCAACTTTGTCGCCAAGTCGCCAAAACGGTCGCCAAATTTGTCGTCAAGGTCGCCAAATTTATCGCCAAGTTGCCAAGTTTGTCGAAAAGTCTAGCATCTCAGGGAAACGACTTTATAGCTTTGTAACAATATGAACATATTTTTAGCTACTTTTCTCCATAATATGTCCACTTTTAGCTACAATGTTGTGAAATGGGTTGTAGAGTCTATCAACAAGTTTAATTTTCTGTGGTTTAAAATATAAATGTCTACCCAGAGAAAAGAGTTATATCTTTCCTGACTAAATAATAATTGGATTAAGTATGTATACTTGTAGGGAAGCTTTTCAGAGGAACATTTCATTAAAAGGAGTGCATGTTAAAAATTTTGGCTAAAAAAATCATTAATTTTGGAAATGTTTGCTAATTTTTTATAAAAGCTATTTTATAAATTTTAAAAAGCTAAAAGTAAATAATTATTATGGGTTTTAATTTTGAATAGTTAATATGAAAATATTTTAAGCCACCTTTCTCCATAATATGTCTTTTTTCAGCTAAAAGTTTGTTAAATCATCTGTCGGTAACTCAAATTTTCTGTGATTTAAAATATAAAAAAGATCCAGAGAAAATTTTTTTTATCTATCATGACTAAATAACAATTGAATTGAGTATGTATAAAAGTGGGGATGTTTTTTGAGTCACATTTCGTTGAAAAGAGTGCATGTTTAAAATTTTGGTTAAAAAACAACAATTTTTGAAAAAGGCCATATTATCAATTTTAAAAACTTTAAACAAAATCATTATTATGTGTTTGAATTTTCAATAGCTAATATGAACATATTTTAGGCCATAATTTAGCCTTTCCTCCCTAATATGTCCATTTTTATTTAAAAGTTTGTGAAATGGTATATATAACCCTTATTTGTAGAAAAAGCAAACATTTTTGAACATTTTGGAAAAAAGGCAATCTTTTCAATTTTAAAAAGCTAAAAATGCATAAATACTATGGTTTGAATTTCGAATAGTCAATATGAGCATGTTTCAAGCCATTTTTAAGTTTAAATTGTCATTTTTAGGTAAAATTGTTAAAATATGTCACCTCTCAACAACTTAAATTTTCTGTGCTTTTAGACATAAATATAACAATTATAAGTTATGTATTTCTGTGCTAATTAAAAATTGAAGTGAGTGTAACATATGGGGAAGCTTTCACCACCTACATTTCATTGAAAATAGGTCATGTTTAGAAGTTTCGTGGAATGAAGTTATGGCAAATAAAACTGTCGAAGATAGTGCCAATTGTGCATGCCAAGAAGTTTTAAATGACTGATTTCTGATTGATGTACATAATTTTTATTTTTAATCATCTTTTAATTATATATATTAGTGTTCAAATTTCTCTCTAACATTTACATATATATATTACCTGAAGATTTTAATTTTATACGAGGGCAATTCGGAAACTAACTGCCGTTTGGGCGTGGCGCTGGAAGTACGGTTCGGAGCGCCCTCAATCTAATGCACGAGCAATCTGTGATTCAGTAAGCTTCCAGTCGGCGAGTGAGAGTGCCATAGAGCCAAGCGTTTGCTAGTTATAACGTGACAAAATGTGTGCATCAAAAGAAAATCCCGCCAAATGTGAGATGCGAGGAGTGATAAGATTTCTTTGGGCCAAAAAAACTGTCAGCAGCGGATATCCATCGTGAATTGTGTGACGTATACGGGCCAAACATTATGAGAGAAGGTGTAGTGCGTCAATGGGTACGCTTTTTCAAGGACAGAAGAACAAATATCCATGACGAATCACGGAGTGGAAGGCCGTCTGTAGTGAGTGCTGATCTCATCAAAGAAATCGATGAAAAAATTCAATTGCTCCGTAATTTCACAATCACCCAACTTTCAGAACACCTTCCAAACATTTCTCGGACAGTTTTGTATGAGACAGTAACGGGAAAATTAGGCTACCGGAAGTTCTGTGCTCGATGGGTACCGAAAACGCTCACGGAGATCCACAAAACCAGTCGAATGGGCGCTGCCTTAGAATTTCTTTCCCGGTACCACACGGGTGGGGAGGACTTTTTGAACAGAATAGTGACTGGTGACGAAACTTGGGTAGCGCATGGCAATGCGGAGACAAAACAGCAGTCTTTGGCATGGGGTCATACCGGTTCTCCAACCCGGCTGAGGAAAGCCCGTCAAACTTTGTCTTCGAGGAAGCTGATGGTTACCGTCTTTAGGGATGCTAAAGGAATCTTGCTTATCGAATTCATGACACGTGGAACAGCAATCAATTCCGAAGTTTACTGTCGCATGTTGAAGAAACAGAAAAGAGCCATCCAGAACAAACGTCGCGGCCTACTGAGTTCTGGGGTTGTGCTTCTGCACGATAACGCGCGCCCTCACACTGCTGTAAGAACAGGAGAGGTTTGCTCAAATTCAAATGGGATGTGTTTCAACATCCTCCCTACAGCCCGGACTTGGCTCCTTCTGATTTTCATCTGTTCACTGCAATGAAGAAGTGGCTTGGGGGACAGCATTTCGCTGACGATGAGGAACTTAAAAACGCTGTGACACATTGGTTAAAATCGCAGGCGGCCGCTCTTTATGCAGAAGGAATTGGTAAATTGGTAAAACGGTACGACAAGTGCTTGAATAATGGGTGAGACTATGTTGAAAAATAGAGGAGAGTTGTACCTTTGATATGTAAATAAATTTTTTTTCTCCTCTGTGCTGGTTTGTTTTTTACAGCGATTCGGAGGTTTCTTTCCGAATTGCCCTCGTATATTGATGAAAATTAATTTTAAGAGTTCATGCAATTTCAAATAATTTAAATTCCTTTTAGTAATTAATATACTGATAATTTCTTATTACTAGCAGAGACGCGTAACTGTGTGGCGAAACCGTAAACCAAAAACTCACAACGTAATTCTTGGGGGTTGGAGAGCGAAGTCAGCAGGGGTGTAACCCTCTAGTTTTACTTAAGTTATCTAATAGCTTTATCTTTATAAATTACTTTATGGGTCTTATTTTACTTTTGTCTTTTCAAAATTTTCAAATTTGTTAATCTAAATTTCTGTCAAGCTGGAAATTGTTGCTACATTTTGGACGAAATCCCATATCATGTTGTCCGTTTGTCTGTCTCTTAATGTTAATGTGAATAGAATAAATAAAATCTCGAGGAGCTAGCGAGACGCAATTCGATCACTGCCTCGGTTTAATTACTAGATTGGGAGATCCGTATGAAATTTTGCACTAAAACCATCAACAGATTCGATAGACAATTTTTTTCCATGTTGGGGTATATGCGAGCATGATAACTTCAAATCTTAACAAGCACGTTCAATGAAATATGCCACATGGTCTTAACACTATTATTATAATTCTCTATGAAACTTCAATTAAACTCTTCTCGTTGCCAGTCGAGCAACAAGAAGAGTTTAAAAATGCATACTAGATGAATTAAATATAATATCTTCTTAATTGTGTAAGTAAACGAGAAAATCGACGGAACATACTCCAGCTTTCTTTCCTGAGGGCGCATAAATACAGCATTCGGGATATAGCTGATAATTGTGAGCGGAAATGTTACAGCTTGTATTTCCATTCCTAATCTCACTATTGAACGCTAAGGAAGGTAATTAGCATGATACACAAAGTGAGCCTAGAGGCTGTTAAAATTATTCTCCGCGCATTTAATAATACGGAGGGAAAAAAGTGAATTTCGTAAAATACGTCACACCGATCACTTTCATCATCAGAAACCAAAATCTCTGCGGGGTATCCCGTCAATCATCACTCTGTCGCCATGGTTGAAAGATAGAGGAGAAGACATCGCTGTTTCACGCATTCATACCAGTATATACATCTCTCCAGCCCTTTTACGTAAATTTGGTTTATACAATAACCCATTATGCCAGATTTGAAATAAAGACAACGATATTAAACATATTCTCCTAAATAGAAAACAAAGTAAAACTCGCATAGTGAATCTCTAAGAAAAAATTTCCCACAGACAACCGTTTCAATTGGTTAAATAATTATATAAAATATTTTGGCGAACTCTGGTTATCTATATTCTAAGCGATGTTGTTAAACAGAATAAAATTATAAGAAACAATACGAGAACAATTAATTTATCAATCTGATATTTCTACTAATAATAAAGCAGAATGTGTGTGGTGTGTGCATGTGTGTGTGTGTTGACGCTCTACAGATCAAACCACTGGACCTCGAGCTACGAAATTTGGCTCGAACATTCTTTCTAAGGTGGGAATGTGTTAAATTTTAATTAGAATTCTAATTAATTAAAATATAAGCGACCATTTGGCGTTTTTCGCAAATACCTTCCGAAAATATTACAGCACAAAAATCATTTTTACGCCCTCTGAAAGTGCAAACAATTACCTTTTCAATGATTGCAATTAAGTTGCCGTACTATTTTTTCTCTAATTTTAATAACCTTTAAAAATATTTTTGACTTTATTTACAACATTACTTTTCATTCTTGCAACGCAATTCAAACAGTTTTCATTGTTTAAAAAATATTTAATTGCGCGTTTCTTTTTCATTGTTGAAAGCTAAGGTACATTTAATTAAATCCTAATACAGTTTCCTTTCATATTTTATTTCATCAAAATTTTTGTGGAATCTCTAAACTAAACTCTCTGAGATGTTCAGTATTTGAAGAAATATATCCAGTAAATTGAATGATTATGGTTGCCAGTTTTCATTGGTTTTTCAGCATATTGTTATTCCGCAAGCATGCCGCTGGCCATAAAATGTGTTGCGCCATTTTAATGTTGAAATCAAATGCATATTTTGCAAGAAAGATAAGAAAGTGAAGTTTGCGCTGACAGATGTTACATGACATGGACAGCTCAGTTACTTGACTTCATTAGGGAAATTTATGTAGACAATGAATAGAACAGGTGCAAGTCCTCTAAAAGTTTATGGGTTAAATATCTACAAACATCTTCTTCCGTTGTTAAGGGAAAAATGAATATAAATCTTTTCAAGATTCAATTGAAATTATTTTCCCGGCGAAAAAGCTGGTCGCCGAAGACTGCTAGTCACGGAATGTATCCATCCCGAAATAAAATCAATTGGAAGAAAAACGGTAGTCCAACGTTGGAAAATTTACGCTCGAAGCTTTAAGTGTCTTTTCGGAAACATCAAAATTAAGGAACAGTCAATAGTTCTAAAGGAAGTTTATCATAGTAAATTTAGAAAAAGTCCATTATTGTATAAGATATTCATCGCTAACCTGTATTGAACACAAGACCACAAACTTCAAAAGATGCTCCTAGAACATTTTCAATTGAATTCATCAGGAACGGAAATAATTTCTACAGAAATTTTTAAGATGGCGAAGAAAAGACGCTTTCTTAAAATAAATATTAACAATAATGATTTCGGAAGTTGTTTAGATTTTGTAAAAAAAACATTGTTTAAAGCTGTATCTCTAAAATGATTTGCAACAATTGATTTTCCACTTCGAACAACGAAGTGTTTTATTGCAATTAATAATTCAATCTTCAATCATGTTTTCAATTGTTGGAGCCAATTTTGTACTCTTTCCTGAAACGGAAATTGATAGAATAGACTAATTGTAGAATGCTAGAGCCATTTAAGAAACAAGAAATCTCCTTAGACATGAAAAACATTGTTTAAAGCTGTATCTCTAAAATGATTTGGAACAATAGATTCTCCACTTCGAACAACGCAGTGTTTTATTGCAATTAATAATTCAATTTTCAATAATGGTTTCAATTGTTAGAGACATTTTTGTACTCTTTTCTGAAACGGAAATTGATAGAATAGGCTAATTGTAGAATGCTAAAGCCATTTAACAAACAGGAAATCTTCTTAGACATGAAAAAATGATCGCACACTTGTGATTTCTAATTCAATTAAAATAATGTCATAATATTGGATTCAAATCCAGTTAATTCACATCGGCATAAAGTCATCCATTATAAGAAGTTACCAATATTCAACCTGTGGCCACATAAAATTACAAAAACAAATCGAAGAGTTTTTTTTATTATTTCGGTTACGGAATACCTTTTAGAAGACGATTATTTTTATAAAACATTGGATTATTTGGAATCCGGTTAGCAGGCATTATAAAAAAGAGAATGTAATAAAAAACGAATTCATATTTTTGCGTTCAGATGTAGTATATTTTTTCCTGTTTTCCCACTAACCAGGAGTACACAATTTATCATACTTGTTAGAAGCTTAAACAGCTACAGCCCTATTCTGTTCATATTATAGGACGCGTTATCGACAGGATATTAGAAAATACTTCAAGATTTTCAATTTTTTGAAGTTCATGGATTTATGGGATCACCCCACATATGCTAGAATGCTTTATATTATAGCAATAGCGACTAATTATGTTGCGATTCTTATACCTAAACATAATGAATTTAATATTCATCTATAATTCAAAATCAAATTCGATCTCCAGTCAAAAATATGTATTGACAAGAAAAGGGGTTGAAAATAGACTTTAAAAACTCTTATTTTTCTTGGGATTGATTTAAAAGATTCCACATGATTGATTATATTATATATCACCATCGCAATATTAACAAAGTCGTTTGAACTTCAAGTTTTAGAGTTTAAAAGACAACTGTAAAAGGAGTTTTAGTGAAAATACTTATGTTTTACCGAAATAGTTGAACTATGAATTTGCCTTCAGAAAAATTAAATATCTTCATAAAAGTAATTTGAATCTCTTAAACTAAATGGGAGCGTTTGAAACCAAGGATGCCATATGTCAATTCACACAAATTCGCCTCATCGCCAACGCCGTGAAGAATTAATTACAAAGCCAATAACATTTCTTTAAAAGCCATATTGTTTCTTCCCTCTGTTTTGGAAATGAGCTACATAGCAAGACCTTGACATATAGAATATTTGATTTAAGCATGGATTATATCAATAGCTCATACTGTTACAATTACATTAGCAGCCTATATTTTTCCCTGACACTATGTTGTTAATGGGGCAACATAGTGTACCCAGGCGAGATAGAAGTACGGGATTCTGCTATACGAGGTTTATTGTGGGGTGAACATTCAAAAGCATTTACACCATTATTCATCGGCGATGATGTCACTCCTAGCTATCTACGTGTATTTAACGGTAGGAATCATAAACAAGGTAATGCGCCGTCGCCAAACTAGCAATCCCTTAGCCAGCTGTTTTATTGGCAGCCATCATAATGGTCCTAACCCTCATACATCTCATACCAAATTTGTCTGGTTATCGCTTGTAAAAGTTCAGTTTGCATAAATTTGGCGATGATGCTGCATTTTCGATTCCATTTCAGTTGTTATTAGAATCATTTAAGTTTTCAAATTTTTAATACCAAAAATTAAAATTGAAATTTCAAATATACACACTTGTGATAGTAATTATCATAAACTATCACCTTAGATATTTTTCGCGGAAATGTAATTAATATTCACCGATCTTAATTAGCTATAGTACTTGAATAAGTAGGTAATTATTTACTCTTAGGTAATAATTTAGTTACTATTTAATAATTAATTACTTTAGGTAATATTTACTCTTAAATAGCTATTGAGTATTAATAAAATCATACTCGCGGATATTTTCGTCACCTTTTGCGTTGGATTCCCTTTCAGTATCAAGATATTCGTTCAACTAAAATGAAATGACCAAATATTTCAATTGTTTTCTAAATTTTCTTAAGAGCATTTAGTTTTCACTGCTTATTTATCAAAGTTAGAACAACAAATGCGAAAACCAATCATCTGACTTTGGTTGTTTAGATGACAATAAGAATCTTTTTACTGTTGAAATGTTTGTGCGTTGATCTAAACAAACACGAAACAGAGCAGTTCTTAAAAAAAATTATTGTTTAATCTATTTTAAATTGCACTATTGTTGTGCGGGTGCATTGTGTAAATTTTCAGGAGCGCTGTATTTGAAATTACTCTCAATAATTGTATTAATTTATGCAATTACATAAGCTAGCATTTAAATGATCCTTGCATTTCAAAGCTAGGTTAGGCAGATAAAATATGGGCTCAAATAAAGACTAGGCGCAAACACATGAACGGCGGCTTGGAAAATATAGGAAACACTAGTATTTTCAATACAAATTCAAGTTTAGAAACAAATAAAACATTAATTGAGGGGGGTTAAGTAAACCATGAAATATTTAGTTTTCTTCATGAAAGGAGCAAACAAAAAATGCCAAATTTTATAAAAAAACAAATTACAACTTCCTTGTGAATATAGACAAGTCTTTCATTTTTTATGTTACCATCAAAGTGTATATTTCGGATATTTCGTAAAATATCTAGCAGTTTGACTAAATAAAAAGATGAAGTTAGCTGAAGTAGGTAACAAATTGAAGATTCTCTCTCTACATCTCCACTAGTTACTGTATATTTTTTCTAATAATTCACATCAAGCTTATTTGGTAAAAAAATGAGGAGACGTCCATTATCAGCCAAAAAGTCCCAAATTTTGACTATTTTCTTTCGATTCGTCGCGAGTTTTAATTATTAGTGAGTATCTAATATTAATCAAATTTAGTGTACTCCCTTAGACTTATATTATGCTAAAAACATATGGCGTGTTTTTTGCTTCTTAGTGGAGCAATATACCGAAGTTAAGCAAAAAGTGAGACCGACAAAGTGAGCGTCAGTAAGGGTCTAACTTTGCATGTAAATTTTAATTCTTTGGAGGCAATAGCTCGGAACACAAATGTTTGGATGGATAGCATGCCATGAAGAATACAGTTTTTAAATAAATTCATATACCGAAGCACATATTAAAACAAAAAAATGTTGCACTAAAAAGATATATTTCGGCGTTGGTGACTTATTGAAATCAGGTGACACATATTTTTTTTAACTGACGTAAACTTTCCTTTCCTCCTCGCAAATTGAATTTTCACTATACTTACAACATATTCTATGCTGGTTAAGTAGGCGAGTCAATTACTATATATATATATATATATATATATATATATATATATATATATATATATATATATATTGTTTTGATATATATATATATCAAAACAAAATTAGACACACAAGACAAAAACTCAAAAACAATCAAGACACAATGGCAAAAAATAGATAAAAACCAAAATAAAATTGAAAAATATCATAGCGAGCCGCTCGTCAGGAAGAGAAGCTCGCTCATGATATACATATATATATATTTGCACTGACGCAAACTTTCCTTTCCTCTTCGCAAAATGATATATATTTTTTTATTTCTTGTCAAACAATTGAAATACTTTCCTTTATAAATTCTATATTCTCCAAAAACGTTTAACCCTTTTTTCAGTCGAACCGAGACCATCGGTCAAATTGGCGACTGTCTTTTGTATCTCTGATGGATCTGTGTCTAAGGTGTCGGCTTTTTAAGTAGAGATTTGCTCACGCATCCTTGAAATCCCATTGATTATCAGCTCACAAGGAGAGGTCACGACTTGGGAAGTTCAATTCGTGATGAAACTTCGCATATTAGTAGCATACCATTAGGGTGTTCACCCATTAATCTAAAAAAGTGCAATGCACAGTCAATTCGGAGGAAATGGCCCTCAAACTTTGGGCACAACTTATATACCAGTAACTCTTTACAAGCAACCAGTGCTCTGATAGCTTAGATGTCTGCGCACTCGATTACCATTCGCTAGGTCAGCAGTTCGGTCCTAGTTGCGTTTTTTTTCAATATTATTCCAAATTAAATTAAAAATTTTAAAAATATTTTAAATTAAAACGTTAATTATTTTTGTGCAGAAAATAACTTTCTTGATACCTTTCATTTTCATGAATAAGTTCTTCATCACTCACAATAATTTTTTTAGCCAGGATGGCCAAAGTATTTTGGAAAATTTCTTCACCCATCAACATTGCTTCATGACAAATTGAAGCTGAAGATTCTGATGAAATTAAATTATTTTGAGCCAGTAAACCTTGATAATAAATAACAGCATCTTTTAAGCTCAACTGTGACACTTCACTGTATAGTGATTCTTGCGTGGTTCCATCTTCAACCTCCGACTCACTAGCAGTATTATAATTCAAAGACATTTTCACTTTAGAATATTTTAATTCTCTTTATTATGCTAATTTAATCAAAAAGCAATGCGAAACACTTCAAAATCCAAGGTGAATAACCTCGTTTGTTCAGGGTTTCTAAACGAATAGAAGTAAAAGCACTGTCGAAGAATTTCATACGATAATGAGTAAAGCTATTTAGACATTGGTCCCTTTTCAATTATTGAAATTTCCGACCATCTGCCTACGCATTTAATAGATTAACAGCTGCTCTCTGCTATTTTTATTCCAGAATTAAAATATTGGACCATCTGCATATGTATTCAATATATTAACATCTGCTCTCGACTGTTTCCAAGATAAAATAAGAACGAAGAATTTGTGAATATAAAAACCCAATAATTTAAAACTTTCAACGAATTTAGAATGAGAATTTATGTACAGTTAATATTTATCACCATTAAAGATATATTTATAATTATTTTACCGTTTATATATTATTTTTATTATTATTTTATCTGTAATTCAAGTATCATATAAATAAAGTTATTTTCTGCATAAAAATAATTAAAGTTTTGATTTAAAATATATTTCAAATTTTTAATTTAATTTGGAATAATTTTGAAAAAAAAATAAAAATAAGGAAACCTTAGCCAGGACCGAACTGCGGACCTTCTGAATGATAAGCGAGCACGCTGACATCTGAGCTATCTGAGCACTGTTTCCTCGAGAAAAGTTACTGGTATATAAGTTGTGCCCAAAGTTTGAGGGCCATTTCCTCCGAATTGGCTGGCCATTGCATTTTTTTAGATTGATGGATGAACACCCTAATGGTATGCTACTAATATGCCAAGTTTCATCCCGAATTGAATTTCCCAAGTCGTGACCTCTCCTTGTCAGTAAGAACAACACTTCCATTAATTTTATGCGATACTTGATCAGTTTCTATTGCAGTGTAGAAAACAGAATATTTTAAATAGCAAGAATTCTTATCGAGGTATATTCTTTTACGCAGATTGTGTTCAAAATTTCAAGTACTTCTACAATACTCTTAAGAAGACTACAAATCAAATTTTATTGGTCAAATCTAATAAATTTTTGAGTTCACATGCTCGCCAATATACTGACTAGCAGAAGGTCAATCTTCTGACGTACTGGATTTGAAATTTGATAGAGATCTAAAATTCTAAAGAGGATTCTATTATGTCTAATTTCATCCACCTAGCTATATGCATTTTTCAATTATCTTTTGGAAGTGAGTGGACAAACAGACTGACTTTATATTAACAGATTTCATCCGAAATTGGAAAGATACCTGCAAATTTAGTGAAGAGGTCACCTTCCAAATTTCATTTCTGTATCTCATAGATTTTTTTATCTTTCATGTATAGAGACAAACAGACTTAACCATTTAATTACTAAATTGTGTTTTTCGGACTTAGGGAGGTATAAAATGTGGAGATTTATCAAAATGTTGAGGGCGGACGATTTCTTGACGAGTGCATGACATTATCTTTGTATGCATCATATCCTGTTAGAGAGGTCCCAATCGTTGTCAAGCTTCAATGGTGGCGCTCTTCCGTTAGGGCCACAATTCAATCTCAACCCTTTAAACTCCTATGCCTAATGTGACTCGACCTTCTGAATGATGCATCTTTTTCACATTATTGTTGCATCTTATGCAACAATAATGTGAAATGCATCTTATGCAACAATAATGTGAACATATAATAGCAAAAACAAACAGATTAATTTTTAGGAATTGAAAGTAATAAATAACATCATTTTCCAGCTTCCTAAATCTCTAATTTATCCTTCTTCAATAATCGTTTTCCACTTGAATAATCTAGAAAAATCATCAGAAGATCTTACATTTGAAAAGGTATTCAAGTAAACACCCAGCTTCGAATTTACTGCGAACTGAAGTCTTTGCAAAGCCTGTTTGCCCGGATTACATACTGAAAATCCTTCCTTGATATTAATAAAAATCTAATGTGGAGTTTCCGAAATCTTTATACTTTTTTCCCATTTTATAAATTTTTTTCCTGTATCTTTCTTTTTAGTTCTTATGGTAGTACCATTGATTTTTCCTAAATCTTTTGGAAAACTGTTTTTTGCTCCCCTTTTTTATATTTTCTTCCGTCCTTCTATTAGTTAAATTTTTCTTTTACTATTTATCATTATTGGTTTCATTTTTATATAAGTTGCATTCTCTTGCCTTAGTATTATAATTTCTTTTTAAAATGTTTTTATATTCCGGTTTATTAGATAAGCTGGCTTTTTTTGTCCTGTACCGGGTCCGGTTTGCTTCCACTTCTAGTCCACCTAAAACAATTAGAAGAATCATAATGATTCTAGATACATTGGCATGAAGTAGTGTTATATATATACTCAGGTAAGATAGTGATGCCGATTCAACAAAAATAAATAAATGAATTTCGTAACGGCCTCCAGATTGCTCAAATTTAAGATGCCGCAAAGTAATTATCGCTATAATCAAAATTATAGAAACTGATTTCACACTTTCAGATACGTAAGGTTATCCTTATAGGATGCCTTTCTGCAAGACCTTCTACATGAAGAAACTAATGAAGTAATCTGCCGAGCCATAAGTTTCTTCTTAAAAAGCATTTTTGTTTCAGTTCTTCGTGGTAGGACGCGCAATTTCGGAAATTCTTTCTGTTTTCCGTTGTAAAACGAAAGAAAAACTCTGGCGAACATTTACTGGTATCACTAATATTTATAGAATGAGATTTCTCTTAAGTGTATTTTAGGGTTTATTGAAAATTACGAACCGTGAATACACATGCTTGTGAGCCTTTCTGTGGCACACGTAATTCTCTTTCGGTGGATAAAATTGAGAATATTATTTAATGTTTTATATATGCTTCGTTTCTTTAATCTTAATTAATCATTTATATCCGAATTTATTACTCTTATTTTATCGCAAGTAAAAGAAATGTACCCTCATTGTCATTATTTATCGGCCTGATGCTCGCTCTACTAACATAGAATGCTTGAAAAATGGTTGCAAATGTTAAAATTATAAACAATATTGTTCACCAGTTATAAATTCTTTTTCATTTCCTTTAAAAATATAATTAGTTTGGCAGATAATGGATGTTTGCTATATGAACTTGCAGGAATAGCAACTGCTAGTATTGTATTATCTCGCAATATCAAGCTAAATGGATAGTGAACTTAGTTTAGTTGTATTTGCGTGGCGTTTAACACCCTTGGAGAAAATGGAGAACAGTTTACATCAAATAGAATTTAGTGCACTTTACGACAAAAAAGAGTAAGTAACTTATGAAATGTAAAAAAAAATCAGTAAAAATGGATAAATATAACGAAAGTAAATAAAAAAATTAATTAAAGTAAGAACAAATAAATATCAATGAGAATTTTGGTTATTCATCATTTAATGCTTTTGTCTAGAGGGATGGACTGGGAATGATTCCAACATAAAATTCTCATTTTGCGATTTCTGTAGGATTTGGTTCTACTCAGTTTTGCCGATAGTGTGGATTGGAAATTGTGAGAGGGGATGTGAGCTCAGGTTTCGCCTTCGTCAACTGAACTGAACTCATAATTGGAATTTATGAGGTCAGTCCCGAGAATAGTCCTCGTGTTCTGCAAAACTCCACGACAATAAAACTATACTAAGATAATATCCACTTAGCTTGATAGTGAAAGATATTACAATGCTAGCAGTTGTTATTCCTGTAAGATCATGTAGCAAACATCCATTGTCCATCAAGCTGATTTTACTTTTTAATAGAAAAATCCTAAACATTTTACTTTTTAAAAATCATAAACACACTCTTTTAAAAAAGATAAAAAAAAGTTTAAAATGTTGATTTTGCTTAAGACCCAGAAGAATCATTTCACTTAATATTCAAGCCGTTCAGAGACAAAATCAGCGTTCCATTTGTGCAGGTATGATTAGTTACTTACCTTTATAGATTCATTAGTGGTAAATAAAGTTCTCGATATATGTAGAGTTGAAAAAGTATTTAAAACTATCGACAGAGAGATTAGAGGAGAAAGAGAATGCTTCCTTAAAGAGGGAGCAATGAGTTCTTATAACAGATTAATTTGTAGCCCGTGAACGTAAGAACGAGTGGTATTGGCACAGTTTGTTTTAGATAGTAAGAATTTACTTCACCCTGAAGTGTCTTAAATCACCGCGAATTTCCTGCGAATTGAAATATTCAAAAAGAACGCACAAAAATATGTAATCTTTCTAAAGATCTTATAATTAATACATCTCAAAGTAAATCAAAACCTATATAATAGAAAGCAGAGAGTAATTTACAGAGAACCGTTATCAAAAATACTAAAATTTGGACTTCAAGTCTTCATTTCATTTACCATGATTCGTTACCGCATCGGTGAGCAACGTGAGCACGCGGATGAGTAGTCACCGGATAAATAAGCGGGTCTTCTCTTCCCTTGTGGGCGTAGTAATGTGTAGCTTGAGTTCACTCTTACAGATGACGGTACAAACAAGACTTCCTTCGGGAGGGGCCGGTAAGGGCTGTTTGGACTCCGACCTCGGTATTCGAGCTGTTGCGGAGACCGTTTTTCAGTCGACCCTGGGTGGTAAGTCCATTTGTGGTTGAGATTATCATGATTATATGATCAATTATAGAATATTACCTTCAGAATCATAAACAAATCCATATGTTATATTTGTGTCATGGGAAATGTAAATAAATCAGAATGTACAATTGAAATAATTATCTTTTCACAAGAAACATTACTTAGAAAAGACAAAAGAATTTTTTAATGAATAGAAATGATTCATCGTCTCATCTATGAAGAAAATCTGCTTCTTCGTCTGAAACAGATAATATAGAGTCATTTAGTCGGTACTAGCTGATATACCCGGCGTCGCTCTAGATTAAAATACTTTCACGTTTAATATTTTAACATAAAATCTATTACTGTATACAATATTGCAATATACAAAATCCACATTAGGACGTCGCTCGGTTGTTAGGAATGCTGCTAATCAAATGCCTGCACCTAGGTAATAGAACCGATTACAAACTGCAGGTACCATCACAAAGATTGCTGTCCCAGTTCGTTCAAGAGCTATGATAAATTTAAAATATAGATATCGGGCATTAAATGCACGGCGTCATAAAGGACTGAATATTTGTTGCGGAAACTGGCTGCTGGGATTGGAGCAACAATTTCTAAGTAAACTTCCTACAATCGCAAAGGTGAGAATTGCATTTACGCCTCACGACTTACCCACTCTTTGTTAACTGCATTGTGCAAAAAATCTCATCTGTCATGTTTTGCCTATTTGAACTCCCATTTTGTTTGTATTTTAAAAACGTATTTCCTTGTAATATGCAATTTTAAACTTTACTACCCCTAGGAATAGGGTATATATATTGTATATACATATATATAATATTGCCTCGCATTTACATGAGTGTAAGAAAATGTCATTGCGATAAACGATTATTATTCAATATATTGCATTTTGTGTTTGTAACGTAACTCCTTGACACCAGTGTGTTACGCGTAATCTTATGATAAGACAAAAGCACTTAATGTAGAATTTTTAAATAAATTTTTACTCATTCATATTCCCAAGCATTTACTAAAGATCTTTCGGATAAAAATCCAACTAAAACATTTGTTTTCGTACATTTTATAAGTGTAAGATATCCCAAAATTATTTCAGTAACAAAAAAATTGCATTGTAACCAACTCCACGTTTTAAATACACAGGTCATTCCTGTCGGAACGCCATTTCAAGAAGTATTTACTAAATAAGAATCGGAGAGTTTTCATTTATACCTCAATACTCTTCATAAAAAAACATTTTTGTTAGAGCTTCATCAAATGCAGTGAAAGGGACTCCGCAAAGTTTTACTCAACATTTTGAAAAACTTTATCTTTCATATTAATAAACATATTTTTTTCAAAATAGTTTTTGTAAACTAAACATATTTTCCTCGAACTAGTTACTGTGAATTGTTTCAAGTTTTGTTAACGCAGGCACTCCATGTTTCTTTCCGTTTTACTGAACAGTCGTTTGTTTCTTTGTGAGAGAGGCTTTGTTATTGATTTTTGTTCTCTAGAAAAATATTCCCCTCAGAAGCATATACACTTCAGAGCATATTAACATCCTCTTTTCTATAATATTAAACGCTATCGCAAATTTCACCATTTCAAATATTTTGAAGTGCAGGGAATTCAAAGAGGATAGTATTTATGAATGTCAAAAAGGATAGTATTTATGTATGTCAAACAGGATAGTATTTATGTATGTCAAAAAGGGTAATATGTATGTATGTCAAAGAGCTTAGTATATGTTCAGAGAAAGTTGCATAAAATAATAAATAAATTATTCTTAAAAAATTCCAGGATTATATAATTGAAATACATACCACATTTAACTGCCAATTTAAAAGTTGAGACACACATGCACACAGTTAAATGTCAATTTTGAACAGGAGATTTTGGATGAGAAACACAAAAGTCACTTTTCCGTTTTTAAACCCACATCGGAGCAACACAAGTGCGTGGATGGGAAGTTGTCGAATAATTAGTGGGTTGTCGCTTCCCTGGTAAGAATAGTAATGGTGTGGGATTGAGATACCCCACTCCGTTGTCGGATCATACCTCTGCAGAAGAAGTGGTGCCGTGATCAGTGATCGCTTAAGAACTCCGAGTTCAGTATCAGAGCTGTCGTAGAGGCTGTTCTTCTCTAGACCCGGTTGGCAAGGCAGGGCGTGTGCAATTCAGTTTAGGATTACCGTTTTTCAAGTTATTCATACTTAATATTTCTGTTCTATTTGGATCAGACTTGAAAGGCCATCTGATTTTCTACACTCATCAGCAATATATCGAGCTCAATACTTTGAGGGAACATTAGGACAGGTTGGTTAATTTATCTACAGGGTAATCAGATGATAACGAAATTCTCGTATCCACGAGATACGACCTTTGCAGCACCATTCTACGCAGAGGAAGATACGCCATTTTTTTTATCTATTCTAATAATTTCCGAAGTGCCGCTGACTTTCAGATAGCACTTGCCCAATGTAAAAAGAAATGGAGACATACGACTCTTGACTTACGAATCGGCAACGACAAATAATGCACGTAAATATAGGGCTGGTGCAAACGTCTCTTCCCAAATTAGTTCTCTTGTTGCTTCCAAAACGGGAATAATAAGAGGAATTGCTGAGTAAAAAAAATCTTATTAAAAGGAAATAAGTTATCGTTTTAACCATTACGAGATACTGCTGCTGAAAGTGAAACTAATAAAACAGACACATTTATTGTTTTTTTTAATTCTAACGTATTAACAAAAGCATGCATGTAAATATGTTCCTCGGAATTACAATGAAATAAAGACTTAAAGTCATTCCATTACTCGTGGTAGTATTCATAAATTGAAGACAGTTGAATATAGATTTCGTCATCGCATTATGAAAGCGTTTCTGAAACTTAATAATTATCCTACCACTCAAAAGCGAAGCAGAATTAGTTTATAGAAGATTCTAAATGCTTCACTAACAGTTTTGGGTACTTTTTGAGATTCAATCATTTCTTGAAAAGATGTCCCATAAAGAGACATCTCGAGTACAAAAAAGTGAATCAAGTTCTAGGCAGTGATTGTCTAGAAAAACTAAAGGTCGCAAAAACGCTGAGTTGACGCCGTCTCTTTCTGAAAAGATCTTGCAATTTCCATAGATTAAGGAATGGTTGAAATGTTTTTGAAAAATTCCATATATAAAGTTTTGACAGTTAAAAGAGAGACATAAAGTAATCGAACAGGCTTTTAAAATTTTCTGTTTCGAACAGATTCTAAACTCAGTGTTTATCCGAATGTATATTAGAAAGTAGGAAAACAGATCCATTTCTTAGATTATATAAAAAAAAAGTCCAAACCAAGCTCTAATTAACATCAGTTGTTACTACTTATTCCTGAAATAGACCTTGTAGGAATGATATTACAATGGTTTAAATCCATTGTTAGATATGTGATTTAAATTATGAGGGTGATTTAGATATGTAGTTATAATGGTTGGCCTCAAAGTCCTTCCTTGATTACAAAAAAAATTAAAAAAACTATTATAATTGGGCCTACAGTTGTTTCAATATATTGTAAAGACGTCTATAAAGTTATAAATAAAAACACTTAAGTCAGTAAAATTCAATGTCAACACCCTTTTTAGCTCGAAGAATGTCAAGGCGTTGATATGCATGAAGAAAGAGATAAACTTCTGATTCCGTCACCTACCAATAGGCCATTAGTCAGTAGGCCTACCAATTCTTGGATGTTCGCAAACGCTGTGAGTTTTTTTTAAAATTTTGCATACCATTCTTTTATTGACTTCACGTCTGGAGACTTTCGTCCATAACACTGTTAAAACTGATGTTGAACAGTAATAGCCAATTTGGATTCATGGAACCAAAGAACATATTGCACTTTTTCCTTCCCAATTTTGATAAAAATCGGCTTATTGTACAAGTAATGTAAAAAAAAACATTTTAGAAACTGACTACACAATAATAAAAGTTTTACAGTATCAAATTCAATAATTATTTCGCTATAATTTTATGTATTCAGGGAAAGACTTTATGAGCACTCTGTACAACTTTTTCATATACAAGTATATGGCAAAGTGACAATTATATTTTATTTAGTAATTTTAAAGTTTGTTTTCCTGATAAATTTACATTAATAAAAAGAAGTGGGTAATATTGCATGTCTTTAACAAATGAGGAGAAATACCTGTATATAGATAACTTTTGTTATCTTATTTTAAACAGAGGTAAATATATAAAATTTTTAATTTAATGAATTAATGAATAATGACATTTATTTATTTTGTTATAGTTAGAGAATGTATCTTATTGATATTAGTATATGAAAAGAATTATTTGATATTTTTTCAGAAAAAAATCTTTTTTTCCTGAAAAGAGAAATCTTTATTTCCAATTAAAAACATTTATAAAAAAAATTAAGGCAACTTTAAGGTCCAAGCAAAATAGCAAAAAATTACCGAAAATGCAAAACATTATTCCTACCTTCATGCAAATAATCCTACATAAAGGCAAAAAATTGATCCTACATAAATGTGAAACACTAATCCTACATTTTTAAACTAAAGATCCAAGAACAGTTTGAAGAAGCCTCTCCATCGTGAAACCATCGCATTATATCCGTACGAAATTTAGCTTTACTAGGTTAAAAGTTTTTCCTGTCAGTGAGGTCTTAAAAGTTAGCAGCTAGTGAATTATTTATTTTTATCATCGTAAATAATAGTTGTTTTCTGTACGCATATATCCTTGGCACTGCAAAACCATTTTAAGCAATTAAAAAATGCAAAACATTCTTAAAAAACGGACAAAAATCGCATAAATTCACCGGCATATGTTTCTGAAATATATTTTCCACCACATTGCAGAAATTATAATTTGATAGAAGGGAAATGGAAACATTAATAGATAAAAAATGATATGCCTATATTTTTAGAAATTGATGTAGTTACGTTCATTCTTTTGTTCGTGAGAAAATATCTTTCTATATTGGTTGCAACAGAAAGTTGCTCATAACGTGGAGTACATTTTATTGATTTAAAATCAGAAAAATTTTTCGAAACAATTCTTTTGTCCCAAGACCCAGAATTACCATAGAACTGAACATAAATAAGATATTGGACGTTGCTCGGGCAGTCTTTTGAAGATTCTTCATTTTACTGTAATTGTAATTTTAAAAAATATTGCTGATGAATGGAATATCAAAAGAAATGGCCTTACGTGTTCCTATTGTGAGGGTAGGAATAGGTTTCATCGCGGTTATGCAACTGAGGAACTTCAGAGAAAGGAAAAATAAAACGTTTGAATTTTTTTAATGGAGACCTACTATAGCAGAAGATGATGTTAAAATGGTTTTTGTGCAATAAAACGCTCCGAAGTTATTACGGGAAAACGTTAAAGTTTAAAGTTATTTTTCATTAAATAAATTTCTAATTAAAATTTCGTAAAATGTTTTTTAATGAGCATCTACTAACCAAGAAACAACGATATGCAAAATTTCAAGTTTCTAGTTCCAGAGGTTTGGAAGATTTGTTGATGGGTTATTGAGTGACTAACTCTCTTATATATATAAATACATTAACAATGATTGTGCAAAATGTCATCGCAAAAATTCGACTAATATATATATATATTCGGCATAACAGAAGTTTCATGCTTGTAACTATACTTCTGTAAACCAGCGTATTTCGCATATTTAAGAAAAATTATATTAAACATCTCAACATTCCTATACTTAACACATATCCAAGACGTTCAGGGAATAAATTGGGCGAACACTTATGCTCCCTCGCTCATATCTAAAATCCAACCGCCCGAAACTTATTTCGGTTACAAGAAATGGTAGAGCAGCTAAAGTTAACCTCAATTCATAACTCTGAAAGCCATTCCTGACTGAACGCCTTTTAAAGAAGAATCTAGTTATAAATGTAATATCCAATCATTTGTGGCCTTTACTATCTTTTTAAAAAGAATTACAGTTTGAAGTTTAGAGTGGTAAGTCAGCAGAAAGATTTCACCTTGATGAAATGAAGTAAAAGTTGCTCAAAGCTATTTAACACAATTGTTTCTAACATTAGAAAAAAATAACGAACGATTTAATGAGCATAATTATTTAAAATTTTGTTAATGTGGCCAGTGCATGTTTCTTTGACGGTAAAGGAACATCAGTGTGTTTTTCTTGATAGTAGCATAATTGTTATCTGGAGATATATTTTCTCCATACACTCTTATAACATTAAATACAGGATGTTCAGAAGGGCCGATTAAAATTTTTAAGGGTAGATCAAGAAAAGGAAAAAAGCCATTTTTGCAATAGAAAATGGAGCCGGAAACGGGGGACTGCTGCAATTCAATTATGTAAAAGAGAAGAATGCACTAGATGAAATGTTCGACTCAGATTGAATGGAATAAAAAAATTCAAAAAAATGTAAACATTTTCACGTAAAACAAAGCTACACGATGTAAGTAGCATCGCATCAACAAAATAACATTGCAATAATTAAAACAAGTGTTAAGGCCGTAACGTTTGAAGCTACACTCTGCGCATGTTATTAAACAAATGCGTTGTTTTATTATTGTAAATATACATTACATGAAATCTGCATCCTGCATTTCATCCTGCAAAATCCTTTTCTTTCTAATTCACAGACAAGAGTCCCTTTTAGCGGATTCTCTTTTCATTTCGGACGCCATTTCTATTAAAAAATTGCTTGTTTAGATTTGACTGACCTATCCTTTAAGTTTACAAACGATTTTTGTGCACACCATGTGTATGAAATTTTCTAAATAACGAAGTTCTTTGCAAATTTTACCACTTTAAATGTTTTTCAAAGAATAGAGTTCAGAGAGGCATGCATGGTTGTTAAATTTTTTTTAGTTATAATAATAATTTTGTCAGTTGACAGTTTGCAAGACCGATCGTTACACCTAGAAACACCTGTTTTGAAGAAAATCTAGTATGGTTGGCTGAAGTACTTTCTCAGACTATCGATCTATAACATTTAATTCAGAAATTATTTACGTTCTATTTTCATTATTTTGTGTAGTATTTTGTTCATTTCCGCGTAAATGTTGCCCTGAAAGGACTTTCACGCCCTGCTTAAAATAAAGTATTCAGTCAAATTTTTTTACTTTTTTGAAGGCTTTCGGGAAAACTTAATTTCGATTATATTAGGATCAGAATATTTTTAAAAATCTATTTGAAAAACTTTTGTTTCTAATTATTCCACGGTCATGCCAGAGAAATTCAATCTTTAATCAAACTTTAATCTTAAAAACGATTCCCCTACTTGTATACTCGAAGAGATATTGAAACAGATTCGAGGGAAAAACGAAACTATACGCAATTACCTACTTTTAAATTTGTAGTTTTAACCCTCCGTTAGGCGCACGAAATTTTGATACATAGTTAAGCGCGCGTGGTACATAAGTCCCTCATTTTCTCTTCCTTTTTTCTACAAATGTTTTCTTCTGAGAGAAGACATATCAGCTGCAAATTAAAGAATAAACATCTAAGAAATGCAAAAAGATAAAAAGTAATTTTAGATAATTGTTTTGAATAATTTTCTGGAGATTATAAAAGTACTAAAAAAATCAAAACATTTTACATATACTTCTTATAAATGCCTGCTGTCGGCTCAATCATGGCCTTCTTTAACGTATTTTTGGTTAGAATTGTCCCTATTTCTTCCACAATATTTGCATCTACATTTGTTACTCATTCACTTTATTACTTTTTAGTTCTGATCATAAGATTTTCTTTTCTTTTAATTAGGCGGGTTTTGGGCAGCCCTGAATAAAATTTGAAGTATAATAAATCTGAAACTGAAATTTCTGATGGCATTAAGTCTTTTCATATCCTTATCGATATTATTGTGTTTGAAAATTATAAAAGCGTTAATAGTAGACTTATTTCAAAGATTGTAGAAATGAACCATAATCCAATGACAAGCATTTCTCGAGACATAATTTTTCTGGCATAGCTGATCTAGAATAGCAACTCCTTTTGACATGTAACAAAATGCAAACATTTAAGGGGCTTTTTTTGTTATCGTCACTGTCGACTGACCTGTCGTTAATAGAAATTGAAATTTTTTTAGTAAATCATTATGACACAAGCGTAGCCAAATATTCACGATTTTACTTCTCGCTTCTAATATGATAAAATTTCTTTGAATAATTCCCTTATATTTTTATTAATTTCATCTACAAAAATTAGTTTAGATCGCTGTTAAAAGAGTTTTGGCAAATTCGGAGCTAGAAAACCAATTATCTATTGTTTATCTCTAATTCTACTATTTGTTAGAATGAATTCACTGAAATTCAATAATTATTTGAAGAATAAATATTAAACGAAGCAAACTGCCAGAATTTCACACGGGAAGCAAAGTAAGTCCTTACGAAATTAAGCATCATTACATGACCAGCGAAAGAAGAAGAACGACCAACCGCAAATTCCTATTACAAAATTAGGCCCGTGGGGTACACCTGTCTGTCTTGTGTCTTTTGGCCTTATTTTTTTAGAATGTATTCACTGAAATTCAAGTATTATTTGAAAAATAATTATTAAACGAAGCAAAGTGCCAGAATTTCACACGGGAAGCAAAATAAGATGTGAAGAAAGTAAAAATTATTACAGGACCAGCGACAGGAGAAGAACGACCAACCGCAAATTCCTATTACACAATTAGGCCCGTGGGGTACACCTGTCCCCCTTGTGTCTTTTGGCCTCTTATTTCCCGTACACTAACCTTTTGAATTTGAATGACTGTGCGATATTAAACTTGACTATTTCAAGGACAGGTACTGAAAGTTTGGTCTCTAAACAATGAATTGAAAAGAAAACGCAGTTTTAAAAACTAATGGGGGACACCTCTACCCCGCGCGACTAACGCAGGTTTAAGACGCCTGAAACTAATTAAGATAGAATTTATGACGTGCCAAATGGAACTAAATTTGCATTTCTCTAAAAGACTTATTTGGAAAGTCTTTATTTCCAGATGTCATTGGTATTAATAGAAAATTTAATATGAATTATTTCGATAATCAAATACCTAATCCTGTATTTAGAGCATTTATTGAATCCATTTCGGAAAACACCCAGTGGGATTCGTGTGTTTCCTTCGCATTTCGAGATTCACGATGCCAAAAACTATTTAAAATCGAAAACGATGATAGAACTTACACTGATAATTTCATATTTCGAGAACTCTAGCCATTCCTTTCGGGGTGGCTTTTCTTCAAAATCTTTACAAAAAAAGATCGAAAACCTGGCAAACAGAATCACAATCTTCTTAAAAAGCCTTTCCGCTGTAATTTCAAGTGGTAGGGAAAAAGAAAATTTTCAGTAAACCTTTTCGAAATTAATACAATAAATGTAATACATCTATTTGCTGACGTTTTTCAGCGTCTTAACTGTTATGGATTCTCTACAAAAAATCAAGGAATGATTCGGATTTTCGATTTTCGGAACTTTGTTATCTTCTAACTAAAATACATAATTAAAACGCACAGAATTCTTATCGAATTCCCTATCCAAATATGGGGACGAGAAGCCGCCTGTTAAGTAATCGGGGTCTTAGGGCCCATCTCCAATGACGGATCATACCACTATAAAGGCGGGGGGTCATATTTGCCGTGCGTTCCGGTCTCAATGAATTGTCTTGGTGGCGGTCATACAGTTTCAAATGGATTCTAAGATGCGGGGTATGTGTGTTGATGCTTTTCTAGTTTTACAAAGACATTGAAGAATAAGATTCTAAGTCCAACAATATCAATATGCGAAGCAAAATGTGTAAATGTTAGTTACTCCAGGAAATTAATTGACTATTTTAGAAATGATTTTACTAAGAAAACGAGATGAAGTAATAAATAAACGTATAAAACTCTCCGAAAGAGTAAATAGTCAACATACTTGCACCATTGAAAAGCTGATTTAAGCTTTAGAACACACATTTACACTCTAAAATGCTAGTTTAATATTGGATATTCTGGATGAAAATGAAGATTGTTTTTTCTTGTTTATTAAGTAATTCTCATATAATAGTTGTGTTCTATTTGGATCCACAGGGTGTTTACGTGATTTTCAAAACGTAAATGCTGTATATAAGCACAAAACAATGGAATTATAATAGGATACGTAATGAAATCTATCAAAAGGATAATAAAAAGAGACACAGATTACTTCCGGAAATAGTGTTACCGTGGTGGTCTAGTGGTAAGGTCTCAGCCTAGGAACCGGAAGGCTCCAGGTTCGAAACCCTATTCCACTGAAGATCAGTGTTTTAGGCGAGCCTGTTGCACGTTAAATCAAACGTAGGGGACCAAACGTCCTACTGTTGGAGAAGGGTTGCCAGTTCAGGTGTCGTCCTAGTCATCTGATTGTGGTTCAAAATTACGAGGTCCTTCCCTTATATAGCCCTAGTGTTGCTTTAAAACGGGACATTACTATAACTAAACTAATCCATGCAAGAGAACGAAATCTTCCTTTCTAAGACGTAAGGTCATGATTCAGTTCAGGCGAAATATTACTCAAGAATTGTTAAATTACGTCAAATTTCGTGGAAAAGTTAAACTCTTATAGCTCCTCAACCAAATAATATAGAGATTTGATTTTAGATTCATAAACAGAGAAAGGTAGACATTGAAGTTTGCAAAAGTAGTTTTTGAATTTGGAATTAGGGTTTAGTCACAGTTGAGTTGCAAATTTGGTAAAAATCACGAAGAATTTTGATGATGTCACAGCGTCCGATTCGCGCGCACCGGAAGAACTCCATAATGTTCTTTCTTTTTCTCTTTCGGTCCTCTCCCACCGGAAGGAATTGGGCTCAATCTTGAAGGATTTTAAACCCTCATTATGGTTATTATAAAATTAAATGAAGCACGGCGTTAAGAGAGTAATTAACGTCATTGTGTTGTGGCGCAAACATATTGAAATAGGTATATGCTATGAAATAAAAGCTAAATAAAATTTCTGCCTTTCTCTTAACATTCAAAGAAAACAATATTTTTATCATAACTTTCACAATGGCAAAAATACCGGAATGAACGATTTGATAAAACGATCAATGGTTTGAATTTAATTACAATAACAGGAAGCATTGTTACAAATTGTGAATGAAATAAATTTTAAATGTTTATTAAAATAAGGAAAAGAACGCAAAGCATTTAAATTAATATCATTAAAAGATTATTATCTGCTCTTTAAAATGGTATGTAAATAATCTATGTGCAATATATATTTTTCTGAAATTATTGGCGAAAAACTGAGATAAAACGCTGAAAATTGGCTTAATTTTCGTTATTTAATTGAAGTAATTTTTTTGAAAGTTTGAAAAGGTAGAATTAATCTAGGAACGGACCCCAGAATGGTATGTGCAAATTTCATGTCAAGACTATTCACCGTTTAGGAGGAGTTCTTGCGACAGATAACACCGTTAGAACATCTTTTTCCTCCCTTCCTTTTTCCTCTTCCTACGATTTTAACCAAACTAAGTAGCCTTGATTGTTTAGCACAGACTCATTAGGATCAGATAAAAATTTTTGAAAATTAAACAAAACATCGAGAGAATAATTCAATAACGTCATTGGATAACTGTGTAACCGTATTAAAAGATGGAATTGCTACAACAACCTGAAACAGGTAGTGAAATATATACTTTGTTGCTTCTGCTGAAAGAAAACAATATTTTCTATTATTAACTTTAACACTGGTAAAAGCCCGCTCGCGAAACAGTAAACTGGCTTGAATTTATTTCTGTAAAAATAAAAAGTATTGTTAGAAATTACGTTAAATATATATTTTTAAACCTTAATAACAGTCACAGAAAAGACTTCATCGCAATGGAATTAATATCATTAAGAAGATAACTTTTTGCTCTTTAAAATGGCATAAAA
>BGPR01010078.1:173-20996 GCA_013235015.1 Araneus ventricosus
CTATGCTGTTCAGTTACGTATTGCTGATTCAGTGTGGTCCAGTATGTTTCTCAGGTAGCTGTCTGACTAGGACGACGTCTGCCAATATATACCTTATTACAGTATTTAGATTAGTAAAGTGTCATTTTATTAACTACTTTTAAAAAATTATACTTATTACTTTTTTTATTTGTCAAGATACATTACATCAACTCTCCTGAATGTGATCTAAGATGCAGTTTATTTTGTTATTTCAGTTTGTCTTAATATTTGTAAATTTCTAAAACAACTTGTATTAGATTAAATAGATTCTAAGAGAGTAACATTAAATTTTATTGAAAGCGTAATATCCTGAATGCCTGTATAACTTATAAATTAAATATTACTTAGATTGCAGTTCGTCGAGAACTATTGAAAATTCAAAATAAAAACTATCATGTAAAAAACTCTCATCATTTAGCTCCTCTTAGAGGGTGCCAACTAAAATTCTTAGTCTCGCAATGCAGATATCTTCCTGAATTCTTACGTATCAACAACTTTTATATAAGTCTGCCCTATATATCTGTTTTGATGTTATGAAGGAACTTATATGCTACTCGCACTTTGTACGCGTATATCAAATTATTAAGTAAAATACTCTATTTCTCTAATATCAAATTTTATTACAATACTTTCAAATATTGTCATGAATTCATAAGTTTCAGCATCTATAATGGAAAACTGCAGGTTATAAAAAAACTTATGGGAAAATTTGGGATTTTTAGAAAGAAACTTTTATAAGCTTCCTGAATATTGTGCTTTTTTTTTTTTTACAAAAATGCATGTAAATGTGCACTGATAAGCTAGAACCATTGGTGAAAGTTGCAACTCATTATCAGCTTTCTGCTAAAATGGGGCGAGGTCTAAATTATTTTCTTCATCAATTTTATTAGTCCTCTGAACATCATCGACAGTTAATATGCCCTGTAAATGTGAGTTGGAAGCCTCTCTTACATGAATCAAAGTTCTAGGAAAATCCTTTCAGCCTTCGGAAGATATTTGAAAAATGTCAAATTCAAAAAGTGTTCACATTATTCTGTTGCCTACCTATACTTTTTGATTAGTTATATTATTTTGAAAGTTACTTTAATTTAATTTTATGATTACATTTTCTATTTTTAGATAATCGTTTTTAGGAAAAGAACGATGAAACGATTTTAATTAATGTTTACTTTGTGATAAACTAGATAAATTTTTTAAAATTATCTTAATTCATTCTCAAAAGTGCTATCTGAAAAAAAAAAATTCCTGAGGGGGGAGAATATTATTGTTTCCCCTTTTCCTGCCTGATAATTAGATTATACTCTCTGTCCTTTAGGACAAAGAGTTGACACCGTCTATTCGAGCTCGAAATTTAGAAGAAATATAAAGATTTCTCGTTACTGGTAAAATATTGTAGTTCATAAATATAAGTTGGTGATTTAGAGCTCATTCTAGTACACGAGATAAGTTTCCTTATTAAACGTAAGAAAAAGAAAAATATTTTATAAAACAATTGAAATGTTGTTTCTATTAACATAAATTTGAATGTGTGGAGTCCTGTTTATTCCAACTATCTAGATAGATGTAGAAAACAAAACAATCACAGCTACTTTAGAAATATTTTATTTCTAAGTGTGTATCAACGAGACTTATTAGTGACAGATGTGTATCAAACGAAAAGGCATGAATCTGTTTGGATAAATGGAAAAAATTAAGGGATGCAAAGGTGGATTTTTAATTTCCTTTATCATTTTATAAGTGCATATAATTAAGGTTTCATCGTCCTGTATGGGATAGCGGGCTAGTACTCGTATTTCTGACTAGTTACATATTACTATTTGTTCCTGTTTCCAAAAACTCTGCCGAAGAAGAAAATAAACGTTACTATCAGCATATTATAGTGGTAAGTAACATCATATGCAACGCTGAGACTTCATTCACTAGTTTGAGCTTTCAAAGATTATTTAGAAAAAATTATATCGGACTTACTTCTTCTAACAGATGATCTTCGGTGCTGCAAGCACCAATTTATCTATTAAATCAAAAAAAATAATCCTGAGACTAGCTAGCTAAGATCGCTACAAGAGAAAAGTTTCACTGCAAACATTGTCCCCTTTGGACACCATGGCATCGGGTATCAAATGGGACTAGAAAAAGCTCGAAATTTTGCTAGATGGGTTTGTCGATTCTCAGCATCCATAAGGTTACAGATGAGAATATCATCCTCAAACTAAAAGCCCATGTCAGAAATCAAACTGATCGTGACTGAGAAGTAAATATGCAACTTAATGATATTCCGTCCATCCAAACCATAGCACCTGGTTAAAAAACAGAGAGAAAGATATTATCATCGTCCTATACTTACCGCAGATTGTAACACCATTTTTTGGTCAAATGCTTCTGCAGAATTTGGTCTAAATGACAATCCTCTTTGCTCAATGTAGTAAATGCGATAACTCCATCGAATCATATTCCTGCTTACTGCTGAGGAACATTCTCTCATCAGACAGACCTAGTCACGCTTCCATGTTATTATCTCTGAAAGTATCTCTACGTTTAAATCCTTCCTCTCAAGTATCTGTGCCTTCAGCACGCCATTCAATGCATTTTTTCACTGCTTAAATTTTTTCGACATCTGTTATTTTTTCTCTGCTATGTTATTTTTGACTCATCTGTTTCTGTTGTCGTTGCTCTGGGACAGCTTGTTGTCTCAAAACTTTCTATTTAAGTCAAATAGCCTTCGTTTTCAATTAAGCACAACATTTTCATGTCCTTTCTCTTAGACTCCGTTTTGACTCTATTGGATACTAGGAGACAAAAAGCCTGCAGACTATAAGTCTCAAACCCTTAAAAAAAAGATTAGCTGTTAATGCTAATGCAATTATTGAAACAACCATGAAATTGAGGTTAAGAGTGGCTGAAATTTTTGCAGATACAAAAGTAAACAAGTCATTTCTAATAAATCTATTCGAATACGTATTTGCTATTCCATCTCTCAATGCAAATGTGGAGGGAATATTTTCCCTAATATTAGCTCTTCGGTCGGACGAGAGGAACTGGTTGTCAGCGGAGACAACTGAAGCAATTTTGATTTGTCATTATAATTTTAAAATGATTAGCGCCCAATTTGATAAATATGTGAAAGAAGAAAATGATATATTTAAGAAAGTAAAATCAATTTTAAAATATGACTGGGCTATAAAGTATTGCCTTGCATCTTTTTTTATTATTCTACGTGTTCATTTTATTAGATTGCTTGAGCTTTATTGCTTTTTTTTATCAGAGTAAAATAAACAATTACCTACCCACTTTTTTCACGTTTTATTTATTTAGCATTTAAACGTGCGTATCAATACCCGGAAATTATGACAACCCTACATATAACGTTGTGAAAAATGACATAGGGTATATACTTTGCTAAGAGTAAAATATATTATTTGTAAAAATGAGGAAAATAAATCTTAGAAATCAGATAAACAACAATACAAGAATTAGCTTCAAATTGAATAACGAAGATAAACATAGACCTAGAATTAAAAGCATAAGAAAGTAATTTTACGTTACACATTAGTATCAACAATAGAGTTTTTTTGGAGGGGGCCTCAAAATAATTTTGCGCCTCGGGCCTCATATTATCAAAATCCGCCACTGCATATAAAGGTAGATTTTAACTCACAATTTACATTGAAGATTTGGTCACAAGGGAATTTAGGGGACCAATTAGAAATTCATGAATTCGAAAAGGAATTTTGACTCAATCCGATTCACAGAAAGCTGATAATGGTTTGTAACTTTCATCCATGCTTTTGTGTAATGTGCCCAATATTTGCATGCATTTTCGTAAAAATAGCATGAATATTCAGGAAGATATAAAGGTTTCTTTTAAAACTCCCAAATTTTTCCGAATGTTTTTTGCTTATAACTTTCAAATTGTATGAAACTTACGGAATACGTGACAATATGTCAAAGAAACATTGAATTAAAATTTGAACTAAATACTTTGAATATTAGAAAGGATTTTTAGTAAATACTTTTTTACTGCGCATGCTCGAAAGGTGCAGTAATTTTTCTTTCACAACTTCAGAGCCAAACATATAGGGCAACGTATACAAAAATTTCAGTTTATTGCTGCTAAGATTCAGAAAGATAGCGGCATTTTCGACAGCGCTGTTTCATTTTAAATGTTATCTGTTGCCTCCAGATGGCGTTTGTGCACCCATGTTCCTATGTGATTTTGGAAGCTCATCGTATACCTGACCTCCCCTTATAGTTCTTTCCAATGTTTATGGAACACTGTATACATTATCTAGAGTAATCACAGTTACGATTTGTATTTTTATCTGAGTTTGCATCTAATTCGTATCCCGCACACAATGTGTTAAATATATTTAACATTTAGTGCATACATTACCTCCAAAACGCATTTTATACAATTTTTTATTCAAACAATTTAGGCAGAATTTTATTGAGAACGCTATTATTTGTTTTGGTTGCTAATCAAAATAATTGTACAGTCTTTTAAGGAATTTAATTATCGAATGCGGCATGCAAAGTACAATATAGTTTTAGAGGAAAAAGGGTTAATATTTCAATAATCGTCATCTAAGCATCATTTTCCGAAACGCAATCAAATTAATTATAAAAATAACTGAAAGTAAATTAAATATTTTAGTTGGTCAATTTAATTCTGGGTTATCAAAAAAATTACTTTTCCACCACTTTATTTTATTCAACTCACGGAATAGAAAAAATAAAGCTTCCATCAATACAATTAAATCAAACAATTTATTCACTTTCACTTCCTGAAAAAGTTTATTAATAAAAAATTTTAAAAAATCTAAAAAACTCTTATCGCTTAAATTTTCTATTGTTAATGCTTTTGCATAGGAAACAACTTTGGTCTTCGATGGAAAACAAATATCTTCTTAATTGTTTTCTATGCAAAACCAGTCTAAAGACTTAAATGGTGTTCACGCTTTTACCTGATATACGTTATGCGTGCCGATCTGGTTATGGGATCGATTGAACTTCCAAGAGAAGGATATAGGACATTAAAATAAATGGTGCTATCTAATTGCAAGCGTGGTGACGTTTTCCACGTTATTGTGACATTATGTAGATTGAACACATTGCTTGAGTTATTCTATACTGTGAAACCGCTCATTAAACATTCAACTTACTGTTCAATAATACCAACGAAATGTATTCTTGATTGTAATCCAAAATTATAAAACGAATTCACAAAACTGAACTCTTTGGTGTGTCCGTTTTAAAGCCTATTGCTTTAAACATATTCTCAATTCATAAGCTAAAATCATAAATTTGAAAACAAAATTTCACTGATCCTTCAGAAAGAGAGTTTATTAGTTAGTCAAAGCATAAATTTATTATGTGCGAACAATGAACGGTTGGTTATCATATTAGAATTCAGCTATTCTTTAGAGCAGCAGATTAATTTTTCAGTATCTGCAACAAACTTAATTTTTTTAAAAAAAACCAGAAATATAAATTTCTTAATGGCTCTTTAAATGTCCTTGCGACATATGATCCAGACTGTGGATATAATTACTAATATAATAGCTCAGATCTGTCTCTCGGTAACTCTCTGATGTCACCAACAATAAAACTCGCGCCATAACACTGCGAGATGTTAAACGGCATTATTTCATTATTAGAGAACCTAAATTTCAGTAATTTTAAATTTAAAAGAGTAATTGTCGTTCTAATTTCGATTTTAGTAACTCTAAAATAGTGAAATAAAATTTTCTATCGATTGATATAAAATTTATCTCGCTATGATCCCGAGAAATTTTAAATTATATTAATCATATATTTCGTATTAATTTCCGTCTTCCAATAGAAAGTAGTAATTTACGTCAGTGGTATATCATGCACGTAGTTTGGACGCCACGATGCGTCTGATTATTTATTGCAATCGTGATGATATAATTTGATAATATATTTTGGCAACGTTTGACACGCAGAGAAGCACGTTTGACAAGCTGAGAATTTCATGGTTATTGAATTATAATAAAATTGTTAAACAACGAAAAATACTTCACACGAAATGCTGTTTACCAAGAGGTTTTTGAATAAATAAATATGTAAATAAAAAAAATATTTCCTGTCATAAAACATATGTTTATTTTATTTGTTTTCAATCAATCTTAAACATTTCTCTCGCATATATATCTATTTAAACACGTCAAATTTGAGGGGAAATCTCTCGAATGAAGAGGCAATTTTCACCCGTCATACCATGACGGGAGATTTTCTAGTAAATAAATATTGCTGGAAACAAATCCGACAATGAAACAATTGAAGTTATGGAAATTTTCGTTGCTTTTGAATTTTCATGCAGTTACAAATTAAAATTTAGTTTCCCATTTTAGATATATTCTTAATCGTTCTGTTTTAAAATCACTAAAAACGTAATTGAGAGATTCATTTACACAGGGAAAAAGTTAAGCTGTATTAAGAATAATTTTATCAGAAATAATCATAACTTAATTTAAGTTTTTACAGGACGAGACATGTCCGCAACATGAAGATTTTATTTCTCTTTACTTTATACGTCAAATAAATGGCAATTTTCATTTTGTTGGATGACGTTAATACTTATGTAAGGTTGTGTAACTTATCAATAGTCTTTACAAGTTTATTAGATGCCTTTGGCGACCTTCTTGGTCGTTATAGAAATTCTTTTATTTTATTTCTCTCTCTCTCTCTCATCTCAACTATAGGATCACAGTTCTAAAATCAAATATTATCTAATTAAGATTAAATTAATTCTTAATTTGTTTTTAATTGAAAAAGCCAGAGCTTAAAAAAATATGTTGAACGTTCTGTGTAGTGTGTATGCAGTAGTTTAAATTTAAAATAAGCCAAATAGTTGAAGTGAAATTAACTGAGAAAAATGAATAAGAATATTTTTCTCATTCTTTAAGATTGTAAAATAAGTGACAAAAGAATTGATGAAGACAATTAAAATGTTGTGATTTCATTGCAACAGTGAAAGGTATTGTTATAAAAAAAGAGTTAAAATTTATTCGAAAGATTAGTTAAAAAATTGAGAAAAAATGCTTTTCATCATTGGAATGATAAGTTTTAAAACTTTAAAATCAGAACACATTTTTGTGGGATGACATTTTCCAATGTTATTACAAAATACATTAAAATTTTTTGTAGTTTCTCACAAATTATAATTTTAACTAAAATTTCGAAAACTTCTACAGTTGCACATTGTCATTCATTTTACTATCTTGTGCAGTTGCTTTTATTAGGAAGATTCCTTATTGAATAAGAACTATTACAAATAAGAACTTATTGCAACATTTTTCATAACAAGATTTCGAAATATTTCTGCACCATTTCTCCCTTTATCCAAATGTAAACAGCACGAAATATCAGTTCCAGTTATGTATCAACTGATTCAATAAATTGTGTTCACCAATATATTCTCAAACAATGCACTATTTTAATAATTTCAGAACTAAATATCAGTTAATCGATTAAGTTAATTAAATTTTGATTCCATATATGGCGCCATTATATTACATTATAATTATAGATTAAAAGTAGAAATAGTAAAATTTTAAAAACTCTACTTTTTATTACATAAATGAAGGTTTGTTTTAAAAATTTATTATTTTACACTCTAAAGATACCTATTAAAAAATACTACTAATTCGTTGACTAAAATACAGGGTGTCGAATCAAATGTCCTATTGGAGAGGTCGCTATACTTAACAGAGGTTAAACAAGAAAATGTAAATTAGATACAGTACTCAGAAAGTTGTTATTAAAAAATCAGTGCTCAGTGGGCTTCCTTATAGTGGCCTGAGGATATCCAGCCGTAGTCCAGTTCCAGCCATGTTCTCTTGTAGCATTTCCGTAGTCACAGTAGCAATAGCAGCAGTTATTGAGGCACGAAGACTTTCACATTATGGATCTCCTTGAGTAGGACTTTGACGTATCCCCAAAAGAAAAAATCCAGTGGAGGAGGCCTGGAGATCTTGGTGGACAAGCAATTGGGCCACCGCGTCCTATCCATCGGTTAGGAAACGTTGTATCCAAAAATCCAAACATCCGTGCCATGTGAGGATTGACCCTATCGTGTTGGAAGAAACAGTTTGTTGTAAATGCTGATTTGGGGTATTCCGTAAAAGTACAACATCCAGGTAAATGTTTGCCGTCACAGAAGTCTCAAAAGAAAAATGAATATGACTGTATCATGTGAAAGAGCACACCACACATTGATTTTTGACTGTTTCTTTCCTTTTCCTGTACTGCATGGGGATTTTCTGAGATCCAAATTCTGCAGTTGTACTTATTCACTTTGTTGCTCACATGAAATGTTGCTTCATCTGAAAAAATTATACGGTTAAGAAAATCGTGTTCATTTTCGATGCGAGATAACATCTCCACAGCAAATGCAACACGCTGCACCCCGTCATTTGGTTGCAGTTTCTGCACAATCTGTATTTTGTACGCATACAGCTTCAGTTTTCGATGAAGCACATTATGAATAGTTGATCGTGACATTGATAATTCAGAAGCTGCTTTCCTGATCGACTTACGAGGGGTCCGAACGAAAACTTGTCGAACACCTTCCACGCGTGCATCAGAAAGTAAACGCCGATTACCTCCGGATCTTTCCTGTAGACTTCCAGTTTCGAGAAATGTTTTTTGCCACTTTTTAATGCTCTTCGAAGCAGGTGGATTTCTTTTAAAAACTGTTCGAAACATTATTTGCATTGTTATTACGGATTTGTGTTCACCATACCAGAGAACAATTTGCGCCTTCTCTTGCGGTTGACGCCATTTTTCCGCTTGTCGGCTCGCAAAAAGAGAACGTGTGTCATATGCGAAAAATAAAAATTGTCGCCAAATTGTAAGAATTTAGCAGCCAATTCTGCCTAATATCGCCAACGTATCGCTAATAGGTTTTTTTTTTCAATCGACTGTTTCAAGTTAGGGACATTTGATTCGGACAACCTGTAGATCACCTCTAACACTCGTGTTTCTCTCACTGTATTTCTTTTATAAAAAGCACATATCAACCGTTTTGGCTTTTAAAAAAATCCTTAAATAAGGTACTCGCTTTTAAAAATAAAATGTTCCTTGAAGGTAAATATTTTTTTACTGAAATATTCCCCATAATATGCCTAACTCAACAAGTGCTGTTCATATAAAATTTGTTTGTTACTTAATTTTTCATACTCATTTATTTTGACCGTTGCGTCTATACGACAACACCAGTGGGTAATGGGTTAAATTTGCATGGGTGGAGCGGCATAATTTATTTTTGATTGGTAGAACAGATTATGAATAAACAAATTGCAAATGATATACGAGATAACTGCTGTGATAAATCACTTAATTTATATATAAAACGGCTCTTTTCTAATTAAATCTCATTTGAGTCATTACGTGATGATTCAGCTAATTTTGAAATGAGATGAATGCATGTACTCTTGTAGATGCAGAGAATAAAAGACATTATTGCCACTTATTGAGAATTTGAAAGTTTAATTCCTCCACATACATGTTATATACTGTTTGTGAAAGCTTGCCAGATCAGTAAGGTGAGTGAATATATTTCGTAAAATGTGTTTCCTCATCGCATATAGTCAAAAACTCTTGTCTTAAAATAAGTAAATAATAATTAATTAATAAATAATTAGTAATTAATAAATAGTAATTAATAAATAATTATTACCCAAAAATAGGCAGATTTTCTTGTTGATTTCATTTTTTTAATTTTTCTGTATTAAATAGAAGGAGTTTTTATACAATTTCACTTAATTTGGCTTGTTTCATATTTGTATCGATGGAATTTACTAATCGATTTTTCAATCATTTCCTGATGTACTGTAACAGCAGTTTCCAACCTTGAGAAATATTTTGAGGCCCACTCACAATATATACGAGTAAAAAAATACAAACACATATAATATATATATGTAATAATCTCACTTAATTTTACTTTAAATTCCAATATTATATATTTTAAATATCTTAGTACAATACTAATGTATTCCAAAATCACTTTTCTTAAACTTCAGTTTCGTTTTATTTCCCGCGCTGGAGGTATATTAAATCACGCATTTTGACGTAGTTATTATTAAAAGAATATTTAAATCGCTTCCACGCGCCCACAGAAAATCATGACTCGGAGACTTGGCGCCAGACTTTTCCCTAAAACACCTACGTAATTTGCTAAAAATAGCTAATATTCCCTTCATTTTATCAAGTGTCTATATGTTAATCCCCTATCTGAGAGAACGCAGAGATTTTTGGTTCTCTTCTGGCTTGTAAATATCGTATAAGATGGTCGTATATCCGCCACTCTTCAATATATTGATAAATAAATGAAAAATAGCTCTTTATTCAGCTTTTTTATTACTTTAATATCTACATCATACGAAATTATTATTATTATTATTATATATATGTTAGAAATTAGTAAAGATTACTGTAAAAGAATTAAAAATACAATGTTTGTATAAAGCAAAACACTTTATTGTTATTACTTAACTGTCACAAGAAACCTCAAACACAAGCGGTGAGAATTCAAAGTAAAATTAAAAAATACTCAATGGGATTGTTGGCATTGTTTGTCCCCCAAGAGAGAGTTAATATCTGGATTAAAACTCGACAGTTTCAGCCCCAGGTCACTTTCTGCGTTCAGTTTGTTTCTGTACTTGTGTTTCAAAAGCACTAGTTGGGAAAGCGCGTTCATATGGATTAATGGTCGAGAACCCCATCAACTGTCTCAGTACAAATTTGGAAATTGATGGATACTATTGGAGAATAGGAAAAATGAAATTGTTCTAAAAAATAATTTTAGAATCTTTTCACATGATAGTTCAATTAATTGTCTATGTCTTCTTCATTTGATGACACTTTCAATTTCTTTACTTCTGACTTTGACTCGCGACTGGCGTTTAGCGGCCCACTAATAACCTATCAAAGTCTCACAAGTGGGCCGCGGACCATAGGTTGGGAACTGCTGTGCTAGAAGATTGAAATTTTACACAGTTGAGTTTTCTCGTTGACAATAGATTGTTTTAATATTTTCAGCATTTAATTATTAATTAAATTAATTTTTCCTTACATGTAGCACCGCCTGATTCTGGATTTCAGAAACAACAGATACAATGATTAAAAAGTAAAAAGTAATTAAAATATAAAAATTTATGCTCTTCATGACACTAATAAAAGAGTTATTTTAAAAACAGTTTTAAATTAACTTTTTTACTTTCTCCTATATGAAGTATAGAAGGTAGTCGTCAATAAATTCGTAAACTTCATAAATCACGTTTGTTTGAGTCCAAAGAAAAAACATTTTTGGAATTACAGCAGAGTCTCGATAATTCGAGGTGGACGGGACCGGGACTACCTGGAACAATCGAAAACTCGAATTATCGAAATCATAAAATTTAATAAATAAATAAATGGAAATCAAAGCAATTTTTAAATTTCAGAGTAGTATATTTAAATGAAAAATGTACTTACATATTATAACATAACTGCTGATAGCAACAGGTTAATTATATCTTAAAATAATTGTCAATTGATTTTGGTGAAACGACAGAAATATACGTATATAATTCCTTAAAGTTGAAAGTGAATCAGTCGGTTGGTTGCATCGATAACAAATTCTTAATTATAACATAACTGCTGAGAGCAACAGGTTAGTTATATCTTAAAATAATTGTCAATTGATTTTGGTGAAACACATTGCTCCTATATATCGATCTCATATATACAGTTTTCTTTGGGAGGGGCATTTCTGCAGGCTGCTTCGGGGTGTGCAGTGGACATATGACCCGTCGAACAACAATAAAAACCAGATGCAGTAATTCTTTCACGTTTTGTGCATGTGTTGGTCTTTATTTGGGAGCTAAACTGTTTTTTTCACTAACTCGGATTTATGGAAAACTCGAACAATCGAGACTCGAATTATCGAGACTCGACTGTATGTCTGTTAACACAACAAACTAGAACAAAGGTTCCCAACCTGTTGTACGCGTACCCCTAGGAGTACGAGTGGAGGACACAAGAAAACATAAGGGATTAAAAATGTTACAGAAGTCTGTCTCCCCAAGTCCGTGTAAAAAGTAAAAGTGAAAATTGTACAAGTCTTAAACCTACCCTCAAAGTAAGAAAAAAAGAAGGCAAAAGAAAGTGTAATTTTTAAAAATCCTTATAAGTTAATAAGAAATTATTACAGTACTGATTTCATCTGTTTTGACTTGCAACTAATACAGTGGTAAAAATGGAATAAAATACAAAATCAAAATTAAGTCCTGCAAATGTTATAAATCCCAGTCATTTGACTCTTAAGCTTAACTAGGTCCTTAACATTATTTTTAAAAACTTCCTTCGATAGACGGATCGTTGGAAGAGGGATATGAATGTAGGGGGTACGCGAAAATAAAAAGACTAATCAAGGGGTACGCGAGAGAGAAAAGGTTGGGAACCCCTGAATAGAAGGATGTAACTCCGACACAGCTTACCCGGAAGGGTGTAAGGCCTTTCACGAGCCGGAGACACTAGAAGGATGGAATTCAATACGTGATCCTAACGCCAAAATTGTAGATCTCTTTAATAGTTTGTGCGAAATCTCTGTCTATCCACTCGATGTATGTGAAGATGATAACTTAAAAATATAACATTCTAGATGTATGAATTTCGGCATATTGTTTTATCAAATGGATTGTAGTTTGGCAAAAGATTTCAGACTAAATTCGTCCCTGTGTTGATTGTCAGTTTTTTTCGCGAGTCTGTGGACGCCATAAGTCAAAAACACAACAAGCAAAAAGGAATATTATGTCTTGACACCTAAATTGTCGATTTCCCTCAAATTTTCCAACAGTCGGTAAACGGAAAGAGGTCAAAGATTCACATTCGATTCTATTTACGTTATTAAGCGAAATTAAACACGAAACGAACCATACAGTTGAGAAAGAATACTTTCACTTAGGTTATTTTTGTCCGTTTAATCTTATTCCCTTTTTGGAATTTGTCCTGATATTTACATATATGCTACTACATTTTTAATTAAATAGGTTTATTTTATTTTTTATCGACTTCTCTGAAAATAAGACTTTTTTAAATAATCGACTACATTTGAGTCTAAGAGCTGCATAAAAAATTATTTGGATTACATTACAACTGGTTGCTGTTTTAAAATCGGGAACAAACCTATATTTTGTAGAATTCAGCTTCCCTTTTGCAAACTATCGCTGTGTGCAGCTTAGTATTACGAAACTGAACTAACAACGCTCCTGTTTACAGAAGGATTTAAAATTCAACGTATAAATATTAGACGAAGTAAGGAACACAAAAACTATTCAGCATCACATAAGAAAGTATGTCAGGAAACGGCAACCGCATGAGCTAGAAGGCGTTTTTCGTCAGTGTTGCACTTAGATTCCAGTGCTAGCCATTTAATTTTCGACTGCGTGTGGAGAATATGAAGCGAATCGTGAAATGATAGACATGTCACAGAATCGCCATGGACGTTCCAAATATTCCCTAAATGCGAAAGGGTTCGCCAATCTATATACCGCCGCACAGTGGGATATTTGACGAATCTGGGCGGCCAAAATTATTTTTCGGTTTTAAACTAATTTAAACGTATTAGTTAGTAAATTAATGAACTTTTTGTAGAAAATATTGCTTTATAACTTAAAAATAATTAATATTTTGTAACTTCATAGTTATATAAAGGATGGCCATAAAATAACTTCTCCTATTTTGAGGCTTCTGGGGCGCACAGCATTTAGAGTATCAAGACGAGATTTTGGATCTATGTATTATGGGATATGCGCTTGCAATTTTATAGGTATGGAATGTACCACTTCTTATGATTTCGGTTACAGTTAAAAATCTTCTAATTTTTTCAATGACAACCAACACCTTAATTTTTTTATTATTAATGAATATATCATCTTGATATTCTGAATGCAGTGCTCACCAGAGGCCTCTAAATAGAGCCGGTTATTTTATGATCATACCTTGTACATTGAACAAAATTAATAATATTAAATTAATTATATTTACAGAAAAGAAGTCTGAAAAATAACAAATAATTGAATAAATAATAAAAATAATTGAATAATTGTGTAAAAAATTAGTTAATAATTCATGAGGAAGGTGCTATTTATTCGTCTGATGATAAATCATTGATGTCATTATCTGTTTCTTCATGTTCGGAGTCCTCTTCATCAAGAACTTCAGAAAATTCCATTGGCAGTAACATCTCTAAAGTCTCTTTTAAGAATGAGTTTGACTTTTTCCTCATCGTTTGTCTCATACCTGTCAACACTGGGCCTGAACTCAAAAGCAATCTGTTGAGAACATCCTCACAACAAGAAAGTCTGGAAAATTTTCGGGCTCAATTTTGACCGAATGATCGGAAATGCTTCGCTTCGGCCGCTTCTTCTGACAATTGGCCTATTGGTAGTATAGCATTTTCTATTGCAATCGGACCATGAATTAAGATCTTGTGCATAGTAGGCGACATTGGCTACCATGGAGATAATTTCACGTAGAGCTCAGATGTTTCTTCTGTATATTCTTTGAACTTTTGCAAATTAATCTTGTGGCCACTGGATATGGTTTCTAGAATTACTTTAAAACGATATATTAAAGCAATCCATCTGATCTTTAACTGAGATTTAAAATGGGAGAAATTGTGTTTTATTTTTTAAATTTCATCGTCATCAGAAGTATCACTTTGAAGAAGATAATTTTCGAGTTTAATTTATCATGTATATTTGGTAAATTTTGTTGTTACATAATGTGCATAGTAAATATATCCAATTTAGATATCTAAATTTTGAACCTCTTTTTTATAAAAAAAATCGCACGAGTGTGTGGTAACTTTTTACAAAAACATAAGCAACTTTGACTCGACTTCTTTTTAGATAACTAAATGTTGACAAAGAACAATTTCAGTATTTTTTGCAAAATCCTAAAAAGAGATAAAATGGAATGAACGCAATGTTTTAAGTAATATTGATAACTGATATAACTTTATTCCAATCAAAATGTCTGAAAATTACACACATATGATCGTTTCGAAAATATTCATAATAATTTTCTTTAAATTGCAATTCATATCATAAATAAGAGATTAAATGCAAAATAATTGGAATGCCTACTGGAAAATTTGGAATAGCAATATTTGAAATCCCTTCATTTAAAAAGTTGGGCAAATCAGGGGCTAATTTAAACAAAACCACAAACATAAAGGTCTAAATTTATGGATACAAAAAAAATTTTAGCGTGGAAATGTTTGGAAATATAACAAAAACCTTCGAGATTTCGCAACATACAAAAAGTTTTTGAAAAAAAATGCGTTATTTTCAATTACTTTTGCAATTATTAAAACTAATTTTTTGACAATTCAAATCCATAAAAAATATAAACACATACCTGCCTCATCATTATCCATAATTGTTAGATTTTGATTACTTCTAGAAATGAAGGTATTCACATTCGAAAATGGAACGCTTGAAGCAACAACTATTTGACGCAGGATACACTTCACACAACACTCCAGTTTGAGCTAATAATGCAGAGGTCAATGTCAGTTAAGAGAGTTAAAAATGGTATCACGTGATTCCCCAGAGATTCAGCTTTATAATGTATATGTTAGCGTTAAAGTATGAAATCCGTTATTCTATAGAATACCTAGTTATTCTATATAATAACTGATCAAGTCAGTTAAAGTCTTAAATAAACTTTTATTTTACACTTTAACTAGTTATTCTATAGAATAACGGTCCACGCATCGTTAAAGTGCAAAATAGCCGACATGATGCAGCCTGTTTGTTAGTCAGATTGGTTATTTGTATTTTCAGCATCTGAAGTGGGCACCGGAATTTTTTTTTTATTTTTAAGAAACATCCTACGTCTTCGCTAGTAGCGGGAGCCGGAACCTAGTAGCTTCGCTAGCTCATTGAATGTAAGGAATCTGTGTTTTTTAAATACTGACATGAAGTAGGAAAAATTGTGCTCGCGATGCCTGCGGCATCTGAAGTGGGCGCCGGGCAAATTTTTTTAACTTTAAGAACATCCTACGGCTTCGCTAGCAGCGGGAGGCGGATCCTAGTAGCTTCGCTAGCTCATTGAATGTAAGGAATCTGCGTTTATAGTGGAATTTGTCCATAACTTTGTTCCTAATAGAGATACCGAGACAATTCCTGCATATTCTGGAACCTTCATTTTGTCACCAAGTTCGCCACATTTCTCGCCAAGGTTCCTAAACACTCGCCAAGTTTGTCGCCAAGGTCGAGTGTCATTGACTTCCTTCCAATACGTATTCCTGTAAATCTCTCTTTCCAACTATAAGAATAATATGGCAAGAAAGCGACATTACAGTTTTATGACACTATTATAGTGGTTTTAATTTTCCATCGGTTATGGCTGATATGCAGTCAGTGCGAAATTTAGAGAAAAGCGGACTTGTTTTAATGTCATAATGTTTATTTTACACTTCAACGGTCTATCATTATTTATTCTATAGAATACCTAGTTATTTCATAGAATAACTAGGTAAAGTATGAAATAAATAATTTATTTTACACTTTAACTGACATGATCAGTTATTCTATAGAATAACTGAATTATACACTTTAACGGTGGCATATACATCCATTCGATCCTGCGCTGTAGTTTATAAAATCGACTTTTGGCCGCCCAGATTCGTCCAATATCCCACTGTGCGCCGCGCGAATCGTAGCTACATGAAGCTGCGTATACATTTGTGATCATAATACGAACAGAACAGGTAGCGAGCAGCTGCTCGGAGATACTGACGGGATTTTGATTTGAGAACTAACATCTGTCGTTTTCTCGGGAGCACAAAGAGATTCGCAGTTAAGACTCCATTCCATTACCCAAAAAGTGGGCAAAATATAAATTTTCTTTTTATTAGTTTATTTATTTGCTCTTATATTATTGAATTAAAATTCCAAATTTGTACCTTTAATATTACTGTAATTATTTAGCTTTTTTTAATTTTTTATCGTTATTTGCGATGACCAATGAAAAGCATGCCCAAATACAACTTTAACTGGCTTTTTCTACAAGTCAGACTTTTCTTCACTTTCATGTTTTCAAAATGCTGAGGGTTTTTTTCCTTTTTAATATAGAGCTGTCAAGTTTTTTTTACATGTTTATCGTTGTGCATATGATAAAACTGGGCATGAAATAAGCATTCAGTTGTTTATTTTTTTATATAAAAAATATATAAATTGACGTAGTACTAAATTTCCTCATTTTTGACCAAATTATACAGCTAAATTTCTGTATTTAAGTAAATATAAGATGCGCCTTAAAATCGATGCACAGTTTTGTTTGATATGTTTCAGTGAATCTGCAAATAAGCTTTGAAGCAAAAATATTTATATTTTAAAAAGTACTGAAGAATTTAAAAGACTGAATTTTTCTTTTAAAAAATTTAAATTTCAACTAAACAGGCAGATCAAAATGAATTTCTTCTCTTCAAGTCTTTACATGATTGCTAAGTTTCAATAGTTTCAAAATTTTTCTAAGTTTGAAAATTTTTTCAATAATACTTCAAATAAAAAAATAATGAGGTGATGTGTCTCCTTATAAATGAGACGAGTTCTAGTGTTTCTAGCCGTCCCTTCCCGAGTGAAAGCACTTTCATAGACTCCCCCTTCCTCTTAGCACTTTCAAACAATCTTCTCCCAGTACCGTAGCGAGGGAAAATGGCGCCCGTGTCATAACATGATTTCCCTCCTGCCATCGTCAGTGGCTCAGCTTGTGTAAACGGAGCACGAGGCATGGTATTTTTCCGCCCCCCTTATCGCATTTGACTTTAGAAAATGACCATAAACGACTTGACATTTCGTCAATATGGTCAGTGGCACCCGGGTAATAACAGCGACTATCAGTGGTTTAGCTAGCCTGGGCTTAAATGGCGCCTGGGACATGGTTTTACTTTTATACTTCATCCTATTTTGCTTTATTTCCCCTTCATCCTATTTTGCTTTATTCCCCTTCATCCTATTTTGCTTTATTCCCCTTCATCTTATTTTACTTTATTCCCCTTCATCCTATTTTGCTTTTAAAATGGCCTAAACACAGTAACGTTTTACTCGATAGCGCCCTTTAAAACGGATGCTCAGGATATCAATATCCCCCTGCACCCCCTGGTCGCTACGCCGCTGTCTCCTTCCTCCTCATCACTGGCTGACAAGGGTGATCGTGATTGACGCGTTCGAAGTGTGCTTGCCACTTTCCAATGCAAAGAGGTTTTTGATGCCTTATTTCTAGCAATTAAATTAAATTAGCATTATATGTAGAGGTTTTGTGTAAAGTTCGTGGATCAAATTAACTATACCAGCATTCAGCATCTAATCATTTTTTATTCATTGAAGCATCAGATAAAACTAGCAAAACGTACAACACGTATCACGTCTCAAGAGCAAGTGCAAAAAGGTTCGGAAAAAATCACGTTTTTTATAATATACACAATCAAGTCACAGTTAGCATATATTCATGATGCAAAAAATGTAAAATATAAAAACTTCTATAAAATTTATGAAATTCATTTTAAAAATTAATAATAATTATTTACTTTAAAATATAATATGTGTAAAATTTTTTATCATTTCATTTATTAGATTTAACCTTATTTTTTAAAAAATACTGCTGACACCCTTAACTGTTTTACTTAACATAGTTTGACTCTGCAGCCATCTAGTGGCAGAATGCTAAACTATTGTTGCCATAACAAGGTGTTTCCGAGGTGAAAATAATTTCCTTGAATAGGCTGGCGGAAAGGTGCAGAGTGTTGTGGGAGGAGACGTCGAGGTTTATAATTAAAGTCATTTATTTCACATATTAAAAGAAAAGAACTGAAAACAATCAGCCATCTAACAATCAAGCTATGTTCCTGAATCATATCTCCACTGATCTGCTGATCTACACCGATAAAAGCTTTTTGACGGAGAGCCTGGGTCAGGGACCTATAATCTCCTTTCCATAGCTTGTTGCTGTAAGTAAAGTGACATAACACATAACACTAACTTAATGACTCTGTGCTGAAAAAAATTAGGAGTGAAGAGAGAAGAAGGGGAAAAAAAAATAAATAAATAAGTAAAAAAGAAAAAAAAAAGGAATAGTAATAATAAAAAAAGGAGGAGAAAGTTTAAAGAAAAATAATTAAATAAGGAAAATAATAATAATAGTAAGTTAAAAAAACAATTACGTTAAGAGGGATGAAAGTGTGTTTGAGTGTTCCAAGAGAATACGGGAGTTACTGAATGGCTCAAAGGAGCAGTAGTGGTGAGACATGATCGCTTCTGGAAGTCCGGCGAGGTAAACAAAGTTCAAGGTCGAGAGGGGAGGGTTGCCAGAAGATCTATAGGCAGGCCGATCAGCTGGTGAAGAAAATCGTTCGAAAAGTGGTCGAAACATCTTCTGAGGGCGGATGTTGCGTCATAGGAGTTCGTAATCAGTGCTTGCGGGTTGAAGAACAAGTATTCAAAGGGTGGAAACTGGTTCAAGGTCTTTACTGTTGTGGTATTGAGATGCGTTGTAGAATTACGTGAGAAGTCTTCTCGCTCTGCGTTTATTGACAGGGTGGAACGGATCATAGCGGGGGATGGAGCGGATTACAATATTGTCCATGTTGTCAATTCTATTGAAGAAGGAAGTTGCTAGTTTTTTGAAGAAGTCCAGGAGGGTTAGGATCTTGAGGTCTTGACGGATGTTTTTATTTCGCACGAACCAGGGCATCTTGGAAATCTGTCTTAGGGTGACATTTTGCAGGCTTTCAAGTTTGGAAATGTGAGCATTAGCTGCAATACCCCAAATGGGTACTGCATAGGAGATGAGTGGTCTGAGTATGGATTTGTAGATGAGAAGTTTATTTTTTGTTGACATTTTTGAGTCCTTGTTGAGGATAGGATAGAGACGGGCTTTGGCTGCTCTGTAGTTATTTTTTATGTGATCGATATGGGGTCGGAAGGTAAGTCTTTGGTCCAAGATGATTCCAAGGTACTTAGATTGATTTTGCCACTGAATGATTTGGTTGTTGAGGGTGGGTGCCGAGGGTTTGTTTCTTTTTCTGGAAAAGAATACTGCTTGACTTTTTTCGACGTTAACTTTTATTTTCCATTTTATTAACCATTCTTCGAGCTGGTTTAGGTGTCGTTGAATGTCATTAAGGATGGTAGTGGAGTTTCTTGCTGTGCTGAGAATAGCTGTGTCATCTGCGAAGAGGTAGAGTTGTGTTCTGGGTGTTCTGGGAATGTCATTGATAAAGATATTGTAACAGAGAGGAGCAAGAATGGAACCTTGAGCAATGCCGGCTTTGATATTTTTATAAGTAGAGAGGGATTTGCCAACTCTAACTTTGAATTTCCTGTCAGTGAGATATGAAATGAGAAGTTTGGTGAGTGCGTCCGGTATATTTAGTTGGATGAGTTTGTATATTAGGCCTTTGGTCCAAACTTTGTCGAAGGCTTTTGCCACGTCCAGGAAAACTGCGCCGGTGTCCTTGCTTTCGGACCAACCTTGTTTGATGATTTCTGTCATTCGATGAAGTTGGGCAACAGTCGAGTGGTTCTTACGGAATCCAAATTGGTAGGGGATGAGCTGGTTCTCAACTTTTGGTTTGAGTCTATTGAGGATGATTTTTTCTACGACTTTGCTGAGTGAGGAAAGGAGACTAATTGGCCTGTAGTTGGTAGGGTTGAAAGGGTCTTTGCCAGTCTTGTGGATGGGGATAATGATGGAATTTTTCCAGCTGTTAGGAAAGTATTGGAGTCG
>BGPR01010078.1:43899-54179 GCA_013235015.1 Araneus ventricosus
AAAATGTGATTGTCACAATGCTAAATTATATATCAGCTATCAAAAAATCTTTAGGATGGTTGGTAAGTAGGGTTTCTTGGTACAAAAGCCAGATTTGGTCATGCCGAGCCAATGAAATGGTAGAAAAGAGCGAATCTGTATAAAATCAATAAAAAATTTCTTTAAAAATTACGCAAGTCAAATTCAAGACTCAAACTAGAACCACTGAAGAAAAAGAAAGAATGTGAAAATGTTAAAAGAAAAAAAATCTTCAGCAGAAACATGGTATTAATTAGCTTGAGGTTAGTAAACTACAATTGTAACTATAATTAAGACTTTAGGACAGGCCAGCAGAGAATGAAGTATATGCAATCATTGATAATTTAACAACTAGTCATTTAATTGAAATTCGACCAAAGAAGTAATGTTTCTTTCACTTCGTATTATTTCCATTTTTTTAATTAAATAAAATAATATATACAAAGCAAAAGATGCAAATAGCCTTTGAGATTTTTTTTAATAAAACAACCTGTCTGGATCATTGTCATTAAAGGTGATGCAAACTACACTGATAACGAACCAATAGTTTTTGATATATCCATTGCGATGAGCACTTTCATTCATAAAAGGAATTCTGGACAGAATGAAGCTGTTCACGAGAGGCACAGAAGAGGTTATCACCCATGGCAAACGTAACCCTGAGAACGTGATGCAGCAATTAGAGGAAGGTGAAAGAAATCTTGTAATGGAGAAAACACAATACCATGCAGGATGAGGAACTGCCAGGATCATAATCATTATTCATTGTGATGAGCAATTTCATTCACAAACGGAGATGCTGAATTGCTTTAAGTTATTAATGAAAGGAAAATACTATGCAGTAGGGTGGATGCTCGAACGATAAAACTAAGCAGAAACGACCTATATTTGCAAAGATATTTTAACATTCCCTTTACCATTCACATATGAGGAAAATATATACATTTATTACTGTACTTTTTATGTCGATAGTTCAAGAAAAAAAATATGCACTGTAAGATAAAATAAAGATTAAATTTATTGAGCTGACAAGAATTCGCTCCAGAAACAAATATCACCTCACAGTACTAAACCTTCTCCTCCGTTACCTGTATTAATTATCGGCTCATTGATATAAAAAAAATTGTTACACAACAATAATAACAAAGATGCATAAAGTACTTGTAAGTGTTCTTCGCCAGTTAAAATTATGACAGAGAAATAGTTCCAGATTAGAAAACAGCATAATTTTTCTTTATTCACAGTCGATTTCTTGTACTTTTTTGTCTAATAATTGATATTTTTATATACTCACAATAGGTTTTAAACTCCTAAAAATGTTTGTTCTATCAATAAAAAGTACAAAATATTTTATTTGGGCTTTCATACTGCAAATAAGAAATTTGAGAAATAGGTTCAAATAGAGCAAAATTTTTCAAATTTATGAAATTTTATCGTACTTGCGGCACCTCAAGACATGTTCTGATTGCCATCAAATTTTAGTTCTGTCTCTTTTCCCCACTATTACAATTTAAAAAAAGAAAAAATGTTTTTTTTTTCTTTCCGCCCTACTGTACAGCAGAGATGGTATACGTACCCCTGAAGGCTCAGCAGTTACGAGAACGCGAAAGTATTCTTGGTTATGTGGGAAACGCCAAACATACAGTATAAAACAAACTGCCAGGATCATTATCATTAAATTGATCCGAACTTTACTGATAAATCACTAATAATGAACTCAATAGTTTTGATACATTAATTGTGATGAGCACTTTCATTCAGAAACGGAGATGCTGGACTGAATTGAGCTCTTTACAAGAGGTACAAAGATTGTACAGCTAAGGTTCCCAACCCATGGCAAACGCACCCATCAGGGAACGTGGAGCAGCAGTTAAAGGAACACGAAAGTATTCTGGGCAACAAAGAAAATACAACACATAGAGAATTAACATAAAAAAAATTCTAAAATTTTGTTTCCCCAAGTTCATGTGAAAAGTGAAAGTTGTGCAAGTTCGAAAGCCAGTTCACAAAGTAAGAAGTAGACTGAGACCTAGTAATTAACCAACATACAGTATGACTATGCATGGGTCATTCAAATGAGCATTGGAAAAGTTGTAGCTTTACTGGGGCCCAGTGTTCCTGAGCCTTTTTGCTTGTTTGTTTGTTTCGGGGAATTCAAAAGAAACTCCTAATATTTTCTAAGTTTCTTATCTCGACGCTTGTACTAAAAACCAGAGCCGGATGCCCTCTAGGGGCCCTTAGGCAATCTATGTCTCGCCCTCCTCTTTTGTCCTCCCAACTTTCAAAACCAGATATTTTAGCATTTATTTTAATTTAATCTCTATATAAGAAGTTTTCAGTAGGAAACTTTGACGAGTTGAAATAGTAAGCTATTTAATTGCGGATCACTTTCAAGAGAGTTTAGTTCAGTACATCACGCATGAAAAATGCAAAATTAAAGTTTAAGAGTAATTTTATGCAAAATAGTAAAAAAAAATGACAAAGTTATATTAACATAATCTAAATACCATTTAGTTACAAGATCGGGCATTTTTGAAATTATAAAGCTACTTATTTCTTTTAGAATTATAAAACCACATAATATGAAACTTGCAAAAAGTAATTAATTAAAAAAAATGTTCCGAAATTTAAACGATACTTGAAATTATTCTGAAAGTACCTCAAAAATAAATAAATTAAAATCTCGAGGAACTCTAGCCTAGTTTGCCTAGTTAATAATCCGGCCCTGCTAAAAATGCGATTAAAAGAAGATGTGGATAACTGATTATCACATAAAGTAATTGTTACCTTTCATCATAAGTTAATGCAAAATTACTTCACTCCTATTTTCACTAATTTTGGCATTGAACTAATACTAGTATAAAAATGAAATAAAAAATAAAAACAAGAAAGAGTTCTGCAAATGTGTTTTTAAGCTAATTTGAGTCGTTTTATTCTTAAGCTAGCCTAAGCTCTTAATTTCACTACTAAAAAGACTTTTGTGCAGAAGGATGGTCAGAGCGTATAACAACAGGGCGTGCTCCAAAATAAAAGAACTAATCAAGAAGCACGAGAGTAAAAAAAGTTTGGGAACCGCTGGAGCACACCATGAATACTACTACTTCAACTTATAAAAGTAGCAGAATATATGCAGAAGAAAAAGCTGTTTCCCAACGAAGCTGTTATCGTCTTCCAACTTGTTAACTTACCATGCACTCCAAACTACGTATAATTATCAGTTGAATAAGAATTCATTTCCTGCAATATATAGTTCACATTTCATTCGTTAAAAATAATTAATTTTTATCACACTTATAAAAAAAATGTTGGAATATATTAAGCTAAAAAAAATGCGAAATATTCTCTCTTCGCCTTTCTCTTATACATCCGCAATAAGCTGTCACAACATGTGACCAAGTAGCATCATAGGGAATTATATATTATAATCGCGTTAAATATGTACTTTAAAACAAAATAAAGAATATGTAATAATTGTAATATAAATTAAAATTATGGATGACCAAAATAAAATAAATAGCCTTCCTTTCTACAGATTAATAATAGTATTTTAAATAGTTGAATTTAAGGGTCTATATCATTAACATTAAAAAATACAGAACATTCAGTACATTTTCATTCTGTTTCTGTATTAAAATTTAGTTAAAATACCAATGCATTTCCTGTGCACTATTTTCCTTTCTATTCTTGTATTTGCCACTTAGTTTGTTGGTCTTGTGTAGCTAACTGTAAAAGCTTTCAGCTTACCAGCAATGAAAAAAATCTGCACATTTTAAAGTTGATTGAATTCACAAAAAAGTATTTAATGCAAAACTTAATAAAAAAAAGCAGTCGCTCATTGATTGTTCAGCAACGGATTTGGAAATCCTCCGCGCTTTTGTGCATGCGCCGGGCGGAGTCATTTTCATAAAAATGGGTGGAAAGTAAAGAATAGAAGGGTGATGTTTACATTTTACTGAGTGTGATCTAACAAAGAACTCCGGAAATGCGCTCATATGACTCAATGCTTGACACCCATTTTCGGTGTAAAATCGTCCAAAAGAGTCACGGAATCCGTTGCTGAACAGTACAGACCTATGACCTAAGCAACAAGTACAAGATATTTTCACAACAAAAAGTCACCAATTCCGCGATCTATTCCCGTCGTAGCAGACTTGTCAGCTTCCAACCTTCTCCGCTGAAAGGCGCTGCGATTGCTTATTATGAGCTCTGTGTCTCCATCGCTACTTCTCCTAGAGTAGGGCATGTACAAAATAACAAAGCTATCATTTGTATTACGCTGCTCTTTAATTGAAAAGCAGCGTTTTAGAATAAACGCACAACAAATGATAAGAGGCAAAGTAAATGTTTAGTTATAAAATTTAACGAAAAACTAAGTTTTAAAAAAGTGGTAGTTTAAATAGTATATTATTTTAAGGTTGAAAGATGTTTTCATTACAACTGAATCGCTGAATGTAAAAACCATATGAGTCAATTTTTTTCATCATTGCGTTTATGCTCATTTCACATTCCAAATGGGTATTTATACAATGAGCAAAGAAAAGGCATGCGTCGCATTGTTAGTAACTCTCATGAGCAGCGTGAAAGAACTTGAATTAATGACTCAGTCCTTTCTGCACTAAATGCTGGTGGCAACACTGAATGTTTCTCATAACCTTGACTTGAATTGGATTACCTTGAGTCTTAGTGGCAAGGCACTTCTACTCAGAATGAGTACAAAGGAATTAGAGGAACATTAATGGAACCTATGGTGATTTAGTGGAAAAGAAAAATAAAACCCTCTCAGGGTGACTTAGGATGTTTCCCTAAAAAAAGCTTTCCTTTTATAGGTGATTCTTGGATTCCGAAACCCTCCGCGCTTTTGCGCATACACCAGTCGGAGTTGATTTCACCAATAAAGGGGTGAAGTCAGAAATGGTGGGGAGATATTTACATTTTACTTAGCGTGACTTAACGGAAATGAGCTCATCTTACTCATTGCCTGACACCCCTTTCAGGAGTAAAATCGTCAAAAAGTGCTAATCTTGACATTTTGAAACGATCAGTATTTACTTCTTGTTTGGCTCTGTGGATATGTTAATATTGTAATTATCTTATATGAGATATTTTACTAAAAGCTTTAATGATGTCAAGTGAAAGTTAAAATGATGAACCACAGTGTAAAGAGGGGAGGGAAATCCTGAAGGCAAGCGACAAATTCACAACAGATCAATTGATTGCTAACCAAGACCTATATAATAAACGTTTTTGGTCAAAATGTTAAAAAAAAATACCTTTTCTTTCTGTTGAGTATCATGGCAAGCAAGTACAGGGAGTCATGAAAAAAGAACTTTCCACCTTCACAACACATATCGTTTCTTTACAAATCAGAGATTAAGGGTAAAAATTAGGTTCAAGGGTTCATGAACAGTTGATTCAAAAGTAACTTTTTTTCAGGAAAATCACACGCAGAGAAAGTACAATGGCTTGAAAATAAACTCTACCTGCAGGAAGAGTTCCAATCACAAAAGAAAAAAAAATGAAGAACTTGAAGAAGTTAAAAACTAAGGTTGAACAAGAACGTATCAATTTTTACAAAATTTTTCAATGGCTGATGTCGAAGGAAGCGAAGACAAAGAAAAATTTTTAATTCGTATTGTTATGATAAATTATTAAATTTTAGAAATTATTAACTGCATTTTATTATTGTTTTCTATCTTATGGCATGTACAATATATCAATATTTATGATAAATTATATGTCTACCTATTTTACTTTTATTTCCCATGTTCATTTCATTGATTCATTGCAAGAAAATTCTCAATGAATGTGGAAACAGCCTGAATAAAAACGTTTGAAATTAATCTCAGTACCTTGATAATTTTAATATAAAATAGAATTATAGCTCAAGTAAAGTCACAATGTAGATAAAAATTTACTTTTAAATTTAAAAAGTTAATAAGATTTTCTTAAAAAGCCAATATTTTGATATTATTGAATTACATGATTTCTGGAATTAGCAAGTCAATTGTTCAAAACATCTGCGATGGTTGATGGTTATGGAGATGAAAACTCTACAGTTCACACTATTACTAACCTAAATACTCCATTAGGTCAGAATGGTTTAAAATATCGGGTGACAGATGCGAATGTAAAGATAACGCAATAATAAGGATGCAAGTAAAAAATGTCAACAACTATAAGAATAGCTTAACAATAAAGGTTTCTTAAAAATATTACTTCACTAATCCATCACCGTCGCTGGCAGGATGCAAAAGAAAGGAGTGAACTCATGCGAATCGACTTTTCCTGTTGCATTGCTTACATATAAGCAAACGAAAGATGAATTTAAATAATTCAAGTATTTCACACCCATAGAAAAAAAAAAGAAAGGACATTTTTTTAAAGAATACCTAACCATATAATATTCTGTAAATAAACTAAATTTACAAATATACTAAATTTACAAAGTTCAACCTAATCAATTCTTTTTTCAATAATATCTCTATCCAAATAATCATCATACATAATTGTGCATACTTCGATTAATTTCTCGTGTAGTAAGTTAGAATATAAATTTTGGGAAATAAAAGTATTCAAGTTATATATTTTCTCAGTAGAGGGCTCTGTCTCCTGCTCGCTAACGCTCGCCAACCCCCAGGAGGATTGCGCAGCAGGCAATCTTCCCAGATTTGCTACGAAAACCCTGCATGCTTCGCTCGTTATGAGGAGGGTGCTGTGCTGTGCATCCTAGCACAAACAGATGGCTCAACTTAATAGGTTTATTTTATCAACAAATAATAAATTCGTTAGCCATAAAAACGGTATGTCCTTGATTTTAGAAGACAATTTCAACATTCAAATGAAACTAACAAAGAAAATTATAAGAATTAACATTCTCGTCGCTATTATCATGCCAACCGTTAGAAAGCTCGCCAAAAATAAAGAGGAAAAAGTTCCACATTTGGCTAATAATCACCAAAAAAAATTCCATTTTTTTGCGTCCGCATTCATTTTTCTCTGAGCATGTTGAAAGAATATTATTTTTCTTATTCCTCAAAGCCTCTCAAAACTTTCTTCAATTATTCATTTGCACGTTGAATCCGCCTTCTTTCATAATTTCGATAATATTCAATTGTACGATTGAAATTAATGTTTAACGAATTGAACAGCCGCACAAGAGAAATATTTATACAGATTATTTAGAAAGTCCAAAACTTGTTTGTTGCTTCTAACAATGAAACTATCCTCTTTCTCAATTTTATCCATAATAAAGTTAAGAAATTTAAAGAAATACTACCCTGTGTATAGTAATTTCCAGTGCTACATGCCACAAATCTAACTTTAATGGCTCTTTTATGAAATTTAACAGTTGGGAACAAATACGGATAATTCAAAAAGCTAGAATGTACCTTAATTTTATAGCGAAAGCCAAAATTTTTTGTCTAATTCCTTTTCTCCAATATTATTTAAGATATACTTTAGATTAGAATTATATTTATTACCGAAGATTTCTTTATAGCAATATTTACAGATTAAACAGAAATTATTCTCTGCTTTGTTCAATACAGTAACATTAAACTTCTGCTTTAATTTTTAATTTCTTTCAATAATGATTTATATAAAAAAATATACCTCTTTCCTTAATGCCCTATAGAAAATCTACAAAATTTATGAGTAAGTCTGTAAGATTTCAAGGGAGATTTGGGAACTCCGGCCACAGGTTGTTAAAGAAATCTATTTAACTATCATTGGGAAAATCCTGTTTTAAGGTAAAGAAATATGGTGTAGGGACCTGATTAAGATCAATAACATATTACTTCAGATTCAAAGACTTCCTTTATTGTTAATAACGAAATCATATAGCGTAATCTCAAATGAGGCTATACAGGTGCACAGTAGGTGCATTTCTGTTGACATAAAGATTACAGAAGAAGTAAAAACAACAAAACAAATTAAAGAAAACAAAAGAAACAGTATTATAACTTAATACTAAATTTTTATTTTGAAGAATTAGTTAACCCTGGAACATATTATCAATTGAATGGAACTTTATTGAAAATGAAAATTCCATTAACACAATTTATACAGATGGATCAAGACAAACTGACAGAGTTGGTTGTGCTTTCGTCCTTTACCAAACTAGGCAAGAAATTGATCACAAAATTTTTCGTTTAGGAAACAGCTGCACTGTTTTCATGGCGGAGACAGCTGCAATTTTTTTTTTCATTGCGGAGACAGCTGCACTGTTTTCATGGCGGAGACAGCTGCACTGTTTTTATGGCGGAGACAGCTGCAATCAGGAATACCGTAGAAAACAAGATTAAAGATGTCAAAATAGTATCAGATTCAAGATCAATTCTTATGTCCCTCAACTCCGTTTCTGAAAAAAAGAAAATATATTAGCGTTATAAAACAATTTATTGCAAGTTATCATTATAAAATTGAACTTTATTGGATAAAAGCGCATATGAGGTTTGCTGGAAGTGAAAGAGCAGACAGACCTGCAAAACTTGCTACTAAAAAAGATTTAATTGACTTAAATTTCAACAAATCGGGCTCTCAACTTAAAACAGAAGGCAAGATACAAATGTTGAATTCCTGGCAAAAGGGATGGAGAGATTGGACTAAAGGAAGATGGACAAAATATTTCTTTGAAGATGTCCAAACAAAAAGACTCCAAAGAAATTTTTACCTTACCCAAATATTATTCACTGGCCATGGTGCTTTCAAAGCTCATCAGGCTAGATTTTTTGACAAAGACAATAAATGTTTCTGTAGGAAAGCAGTAGGTACGATTCTACTTACTCATAAAGAGTGTGAGATTTGGAAAAATCAACGTAAATCGCGTGGCTTCCAGGCTGCATGGATATGGAACTAAAAGTTTTACTGAAATTGCAAATTGTCAGGAACTCTATCATTCAGATTTTGGAGCAAATCTTGGAAAAGAAACTAGATGATACCTAACCGAAAATTTCATTGATATTTACTTCTTACTTTATTACTTACTAATTTATTATTTAATTTCTTCTTGCTTTATTTAATTTTCATATTTACTTTCGTTTTACTTTTCCTTTTTTTTATTCTGTTGTACATTTCCCTTTTTGCATTTCATACATTATTCTTTTGGCTTGTTTTGTCTAAATTCTCTTTTTGGGGAAGCCGGTTGGGTTGATGCGCTTTTGCCATTGAGTGGATTAGAATAGGCCCTTAGTTTTACCTTTGTAGTGCAATGTATCAGAATATCAGCTGTTTTAGTTCCTTGCATCTTATTGGCTGTGAGATTTCATTGGATAGTAAGAATGTGTTCTGACATTTCTTTTGACATCCCAGAATTCCATTTCTGACGATTGCAATAAGAACATTCTTATTGAACAACGATCCAGTGATTATCGTGTCATTGTATTGTCTAATTTAGTATTGGTATGCTGAATGTAAATAAATATATATTTTTTATAATCTTATCATTTATTACTATATTCACCACACTAAACCTTTTTGATACTTACGTCTATCCATAGTGGTCTAATGTTGTGTCCGGAAAGGAAAAAATTATGACGCTTTTCGCGCTAAAGTTAAACGCTTATCGTTCCGCAACCAAATAACATAGAGAGTTGGTTTAAGTTTCATTTAACAGAGAACTGTTGACATTGAAGCTTACAAAAAGAAATTTGGAATTACGGTTTAGTCACAGTCGAGCTTCAAAGTTGGTGAAAATCACTAAAAATTTTGATGACGTCACAGCGACCGATGCGCGCGCACGCAGACTAAGGCAATTCATTCATCGATCTGAGGTGCAAGCGAAATATTACTCAAGAATTGTTGAATTACGCCGAATTTCGTGCTAAAGTTAAACGCTTATATTGGTTTTAGTTTCATTTAACAGAGAAAGGTAGGCTTCGAAGATTGCAAAAATAATTTTAGAATTTGTAATTACGGTTTAGTCACAGTCGAGTTGCAGCGTTGGTGAAAATCACAAAGAATTTTACATAGATAGAGTCACATATTTACACTAGACTAATAGTCACTATAGACTATAGAGTAAATAGTGACCTGGAGCTACTTTAGTCACAGAAAGTCTAAGGTGAGTAAGTCTACGCCCCTCAATCCCAGGGGCCGTTTCGCAGAGACAGCCTCCCGTCAAATTTTTGACATTATTCTGTTTGACACTCCAAGGGCCTTGATGTGAAAGAGCTTGCTGCTGAACCTAGGTTTTTATTCTTTTCGGCAGTCTGTGTGTTCCTATGGGGCCTTCTTGTTAGATGAGTTGCTTCATGGCAGCTCAT